>JACXGI010013194.1:0-13785 GCA_016801175.1 Esox masquinongy | reverse complement strand
AAACTCCTTCTGAAGTAGGTGAAAGGAACATGCAAATAGAATAATATATATTGCGATATTGAAATAGTTGGCATTATTTAGCAAGGCATGAGTTACACTGCTTTCAACAGGCATCGATGCACAGTGTCTCGGAAAAACTCCCTAGTATGTTTGCAACTCAGGTCCGAGTCAAGTTCCACCACACTAACCCTAAACCTAAACTCACACTACCAGACACTGCACTGACATCTCGAAGAGTCAAGACGTTTAAGTGGAGATCTCCATTCAGCCTGATTTTTTAAATCCAGGACCAGGCTTAATCTGTGTCCGTGAAAATGGCCTTGCTATCTGATTTTAGCCACAACTGTGAAGCCGTAAGCTGTTAGTGTGATCCCTGCGATTAAAATAAATAATGATATGAATCAGAAGAAACAGGTTCTCAGGGTAGATGGTCCTCCTGCCTCTGCCTTCTCTCCGGTCCATCGTACCGACGTGGCCTGCCTTTCTGAAGGCCATCACTCTGAGCCAGCGCCATTATCACTGTGATATAAGACGACTTCTTCGTCCCCGTAAGAGGTCTTCGTCACCAATGTATACGAAAGACATTCCCGTGGCTTGAGTCTGAGCCTGTTTGTGCGCCGTGCTGCGTCTGTGCTATGACCTACATGTCTGGCACAACCTACCGGTCTGGCACAACCTACCTGTCTGTCTGACCCATGTGTGTCTGTCTGTCAGACTTTGCCCATACATCTTGTTGACCTCAGTTTCATCTGATCAAAGTCCATCACTCTGAGCCTGTGCCGTCATCACTGTGATACACCAGCAGCTTCGACTAGCTGCGAGGCAGAGCGACAGGTTCCCTGGGCGCGCTGCCCAGGTCAACGTGTCCCTCCCACTGCCATGACCTGTCTGTCTCAACCTGTCTGTCTCAACCTGTCTGTCTGGACCTGTCTGTCTGAGCAGCCCGTGTCTTGTTCTCTCCTTCGTTGCAGATCGATGTGGTGAACACGTTCAAGAGCGGCAGCTCCTTTCAGGGCCAGCTGAGGAGGCAGTCCTCCACCACCAGCCAGAACCAGGATGTAACCAATGTTTCTAGTCCCAGTCACGTGTCCTTGTCCAATGCCCTTTCTCCTACCTCTCCTACCAGCACTGCAGCTCCTGCTGGGCGTGAGTCACTGTCCTCTGCTCTGTCTGGATTCAGCTGCTTCAGCCATGTCGCCCAGTCAAAAATCGGATCTTTACTGGTCACGTGCACGTGTTAGCAGTTCGTAGCGCAGTGAAATGCTAATGTTCTTAAACAAAACAGTACAGTTTTCTACCAATACTCAAGAAGTATTCCTTTGCACTTGGGTGTTCAGTTGTACAGCAAGCAGACACTCACAAGTGCTAAAGTATGTAAAACAGTCACATCACTAGTATTCTGAATGATTATTTTTAAGTAAAAGGATCCTCTTAAGTGAGCTAAGATGCTCCTCTGTCTCAGACACCTACATTTCCACCCCATCTAGCTGTCTATCAGGCTAGGATGATATGATAGGGTTTGGAGACCTGAAAGGGACCAACTCTAATGTTCTGGTTAGGTTCTGCAGCCTAGAAACAATCAGAAGGGTTTGTTCACACAGGTAGCTACTTTTGATCTTTTGATTGTGAAAAAGTTTTGATGTGAAAATATCTTGATCTGAAGATCAATTGTTGGAAAATATCAGAATTTGCCTGTGCAAGCAAAGTTAATAGGTCCAGACCTTCAACATTCTACTAGGGTTGCAAATCCCAGTGACTTTCCTGAAATTGCCTGTTGTTCCAAGTATTCTGGTGGCAGGATTTGTGGTTTTATGTGTATTCCCTGGAAAACATGACATTTAAAAAAAACCAAATTACCCACATTTGTAACCCTGGATTCTATTTTACAGATATCAAAATGTATATTCTACCACTAGTAACCCTTTACACTTGTCTGGTCTGATTTGGGGCTCTCTATGGGGTTTTAGCTAACTAGAGCTAACTGGTTGACAATGACCCTAACCTTCACACTAGATCTTGGCTAGCAGATCGTGATTTAATTGTATTTTTAACGGGTGGCATATCTGAAGACGTCTTTTCTAGAATTCACTTTTTTCTTTCTGCATTTTCTTTTCTTCTATTTTCTTTTCTTTTTGTCAGTTAACATATTATGTTCATCTACGGCTCAGCTCCTAGAGAGTTCTGTTGTCTTATGGTTCCATGTGTTTGTTTTTCCCAGAGTGCTAAGAGTGGACTAAGGCTACCACCCACGGCGTGAATTTCAGGTTGTGAGTCCCTCCATTGTCTGACAAACTTGATGTGAACTTATTAAACAAAAACTCACCAGGGCTGGGTAAACATTCAAGTATAAGCCAACGGTATAATTTCCTACAAGTAATGTTTCAGCTAAAGGTATATTTTCTTACTGTGCTGTTTCAGCCTATGCTATCATATCTTACTGTGCTGTTTCAGCCAATGGTAAACATTCTTACTGTGCTCTTTCATCCAATGGTATCATCCCTTACTACAGTGCTCTTTCAGCCAATGGTATCATCCCTTACTATGCCACATTATGCACTTGACCAGTTGCTTTCCATTCAGTCTAGTGTCATCACATTTACAGGGAGGAAACTGGACGCTGAAGACGAGACGGAAGTAGCATGAGACAGAGTCGTCTCTGTCTGTCTGTCTGTCCAGTCAGTCCATAGCCATGGTCCTGTGTTCACTGTCGTGTCGTCTGTCCGGCGTACCTCTAGGCTGTCTGTGACAGGGACCTGTAGCCAGTGTCCCGTCCTGTCTCATGGCTTCACGCTGTCTGGGCACGCTGTCTGGGCACGCTGTCTGGACACGCTGTCTGGGCACGCTGTCTGGGCACGCTGTCTGGTCTGACTCTGTGTGGACGTACTGCTCGTGTGACTGACTGCTGGCCGACTGTGTGCCTCCGTTCTCAGATATGAATCATCAGATTAACCACTTAAATACATTTATTACAAATTTAAAAACAAAATACTTTTTGGTTTTTCTTTTTTTTTTACCGATTTAAAAAATAATTGCTTTCTTTGTTGTTTTACCTAGTTTTGAGGCAGAAAATGTGTTTTAGGGAAAGATTTCGTTATTCAATAAACCTTAAAAAGGTTTGTTTTGCTAATAATAATGTTGATACGAATAATAATAGATTAGTGTTCTGGTAAAATGTAAATTATTTGATTTCACCAAGCACTATATTAATAATTTAACAAAGAAATATTATTCTTCTCTCTCATTTTCTTTACTCAGAATCTTTTCAAGAGTACCATTGGAAAATAATTCAAATGCTCAAATTATTCCCATATTTAAATATGATAAATTCAATACAGTTTATAATTGCGATGCCAGTATAAATTTACCAGTAATTTAAAAAATATATGTATTTTTATATTTTTAGTAAAATGTATTCCATAAATGTAACAATTTGAAGGACCTTACAGGTAACTATGCAACTGTACTATAGCATAATGCTTTGATATGCATATTGCACAATAAGAACTCCTAACAACAGCTTCAGAACCAGCACTGATATGGGGTCTATACTTGACTGTTTACTCAGACGTGCATGAAGTTGAGCTTGCTCAGAGAAACAGACCTCTGTCAGAAATACCTACTTGGTTTCTGTTCTTTCATCACCATAAGCCGACACCAGCAAAGACACATTGGTCTTGTTGCATGTTTCCCGGTCTTGTCTGTCTGTCTGTCTGTGTGTCCAGTTGGTTGGTTAGATTATGTGTTTGTTGGTTGGCTGTTGAAGCTTGTGTTCTGGTCTGCTGTGATTCCATCATGTCACTGTTTCCTCATGGAGTACCCCCCCCCCCACAACCTGGATGCTCCTCATCCTGTTACTATGTCCCAAATCCATCCATTCAGTCTCTGTGGATGTCTGACCCAACCCGTTCCCTATCCCAGTATGCTCCGTCTCTCTTTCAATCTCCTAGAATGGATCTGACCTCTGAACCTTTCCTCCAACCGTTTACTACCACACCAGAACTGTTCAACTTGCATGTTTTTATTTCTGTGGGCATTTCTTTATTAACATGCGGCTTATCTCTATGTAGGTATATCACACATTGGATCCTAGCATAACCATATAATGAGTGTTGCCTTTATCTTGTGTTTTGCTTTTGGTTCTGGTGCTTTTGACCTCACTGTGTTTTGTGTGGTGCACGTGAAGTGAGTTACCTCTGTACTCTACTGTCACTTTAAGCTGACGACAGACTGCGGTTTTCCCTCCAGCGTCGTCTCCTTAACCCTGACCCCTGACCCACTCTCAGTCTGTCCATCTCTCTTTCTCAGAGGGGCTTTCTGTCATTACCACCCCCGGAGCAGATCCTTCCTGCCGGTTCTAACTGGTTCTCCCGTTATCTCTCTCCGCAGATTCGTGTCGTGAATGCATTCCGTAGTTCTCTCTATGAAGGACTGGAGAAAACTGACTCCAGATCGTCCATCCACAACTTCATGACCCACCCGGAGTTCAGACTGGAAGACTCCACCCCGCACATCCCCCTGATAGACGACACTGACTTGGAGGACGACCCGGCATTGAGGAAGACCCCCCAGTCTCTGTCCCGGGCGGGCAGCCAGCCCCAGTCCCCCAATAAGAACAACAACGCCATCGACAGTGGCATCAACCTCACCATCGACACCACAAGTAAATCAGCTGCTTCCTCCAGTCCCAGCAGCCCTCTCCACAGTCTGGAGACGTCCCTCTAACCACTTGCAGCTGGCGTGCAGACGGGTGGCCACGGGACCTTCTTGGCTGCAGCATCCTGCCGGTGGCCCCCCTTCGGAGCCCCTTCTGGCAGCCTGGCTGGCTGATGGAGACCTCCTTCTGCAGCCACGGAGACCTCCTCCTCTACCGCTTGGATAGCTTTCTCTGGAGGCCTGGTGGAGATCTCCTCCGCTGCAGTCCGGTGGCTTCCACGCTGCAGTTTGGAGACTTCCGTCTTTACCTCCTTTGTCTGCAGTTTGGAGATTGTCCTCCAGTCCAAGTCCGCCTGCTGCTGAGGGAAAACAATACTAAAACTATACAATCATAAAGCGCAACAAAGCCAACACACATGATATGAATGTGTGTATGTGTGTGTGTCTGTCTGTGTGTGGTTTGTGTGTGTGTGTGTGTGTTTGTTGACTGACTGAACACTGTTTCTAGCAGCAGTCAAGTGGAGGACTGGACGGACCTGGGCGGAGTGACTTGAAAAACAGTAAACAGTTCGTACTATTACCCCAGTCCCCATCCTTTACACAATACAAACAATGACTATAATGATGACAGTTTCAATTAAAACATAATTATTATCGCTCCTGCATGAATGTACATTACCCACCGTTTTTATTTGAATTGTTTTTAGTTTATTTGAATTCTTTGATTTGACTGGGGGGGTGGGAGGGTGGGTGGGTGGGAGGTGCCATGGACTGCTATTTCAAAGACCGATTATCCGATTGGCTGGTCTGTCAGCTACCTGTGTGGCATGTAGTTAAGTGTAAAGATTTGATTCATAAATGAGATGAGTATCAAGGTTGTAGGCTCAACTTGCACAGTAGATTTGCACCTGTTGGAAAAGAGGAACCCATAAATAAATAGAATTTATTAAAAATATTATATATAAATATATATATATATATATATATATATATATACAGAGTTTATCTTTGTTTGTTGGCATGTTGCCTTGTTTCTGCTTCAATGGCTCTAACTACTTTAACTTATTTATGTCCTAAAGAGAATGTAATTTGTTTACAAAACCCATAGATACTTCCTGGTTAATTTGTAGGGTTACAAATCATTCAGCAGATGTAGTCGGAACTTGAGTTGTTTGGTTGAAATAACTCAAGTTGTTTAGTTGGAACAAACTAAAGTTGTTTAGTTGGAACAACTCAAGTTGAGTTCTCCTTGTTGGTGTTTATAACATACTGTGTAATGGACTTGCCTGCTATCTTGTCAAATATTGTAGATATTTTTAGAGGATATCAAAAGAAAACCAAAATATAATGGGATATATCATTGTGGCATCTAAGTATTATATAATTGTTGGGATCAACTTTGAACCGCTTCCTTTGTTTCCAAACAGATCTTAATAAGACAAAGGATTTTATTTATTTAATTACTATTTCTCTTATTTTAAAATTGTTTTGTTCAAAGCTTGAAGTTTAACTTGAGTTCAGACTAACTCCGGGTTAAGAGAGCCGAACAGGCTTTCTATTAAGGGTATGTCTTCTATATAAAAACTGCTTGTTTTAAGGAAAATGTTTTGAATTATGTGTGACCATCAAAGGCTGCGATGGATTTATATTAGAAATTGCAAACTAAGTTATATTTGGCTTATCTGTATGGAAAATCAAAAAGTTGTGTTGAACATCTTGTGATATATTGTGTTGATTATTTTTTTATTTCTTTATTTATTTCAAAAAGAATGAAACACGCAGCTGTCCAAAGCTGTTGGTATTTTGAACAACTAAAAAAACAACAAAATGTAATAATGCTTTGACTCTTTTTCATAAAAAAGAAGAAAAAAACAATCCTTTTCTGCACTATCTGGATACGAATGAAGCTCTTTGCGGTGTACTTATAGATGTGCTTCTGTGTGTTTTAACCAAGCTTGTCTTCCTGCCTTCACCGAGTATATGCTAGCATTTCAACAGTATTCGGTAGTCGTTATAACTATTTGTTGTGCTTTAAAATGTGAAAGGAGACGACATCGTAGGGACATAAGGAAGAGGCACACCTAACTTACCGATCCGTCAAAAGGCACCAAGGGAAACGTTTGTATCAGCCGTCCAAACCAAGGCTATTGTATTACTCTTATATTTCTACAACCAATTAGATAATTGAAAAGCATTGTTTAATATGCAAGTTCAGCAAATCACAAATTTTCTACCATGAAATTGATCCTATGATATTTATATCCACACCGGATTTGTCTTTACTGTCCTGTGTGTTTTATTAATGAACCAGTTAAAAATCAGGAGAGTGTGCGCAAGCTTCAACAGTTAGATCAGGACGGTTGAACAAGCTAAGGACCGTTTTAGGAAAAAAATATCTATTATATCTATTTCAGAGATGGTGTATATGACTTCTGCAGTTAATTCTTTTGAAAAACGCTTTTCTTTAAATGTTTTAAACTTTTTGGTTGGTTTGTTTTCAGTAGAACATTTGCATCAAAAGAACTTCAGCCAACATGCTCAACCTTCTCCGATCTGTACATTCAAACTATACTTTCAGCTTTAAGACGATGCAATAGTGGATAGTAGAACATTCTATGTACATTGCAGAATGTCTTCTAAGAGGACATAACTTGTCCGTCCATCCGTTGAGGCTAGGAGGTTGTGCTTTACTCTTAACTGCTCCACAACAAGCTTCATTACTGATCAGGGCCCGTATTCACTAAAGAAGTGCTGATCTCAGTTCAGGTCACAATGTATTATTCGTAATAATTTTAAAGATTCACTGGATCCTAGCAACACTCATACTCTGAAACACTGTATGTGTCCTGATCCCTCCCGGTCCCAGTCAGGAGATGGACCCAGACTGTTGGTCAAATTACAGCACAGGTACATTAACATGGTCCACATTTACAATACAACAACAGTATTGAAACCAACTATATATTATTCACAACAATAACAATCATAAAGACGATGATACTTCTTGCAATATATCACTTGTCTCTGTGTACTGTATTTAGCAGCATGCATTTTGTGGAACAAAGAAAACGTTAAAATGCCAATGGTGAAATTTGGCATTTCTAGCCGATTCATGGGTATAAATGATAAATACGTGTTCTGTCATCCTACATCTTGTTTTTACGATTTTTTTTATCTATACAATAATTGTAAATAAAGAACTCAATGTCTTTGTTCATTTAATACTATGCAAAAAGTCATGCTTTCTGATTGTTAACCCTTCACCTCCCATAGAGTGTGTTGCTGGAATGTTTGTGGTCTCAAAAAGTCAGTAAAAAAAAATGTGATGTAAATTATTTTTTAGCTTAACGAAAGTTATATGAACTGTGACTCTTGTTGCTGCTTGACTGTCCATTACCACAACTCAAAGACAGAAGTAAGCGCAAGTGAAAAATAAATAAAAAATGAAAAAGCACTAAATAAATTTCCAGAGCAGCATGAACCAGAACTGTGTCATGACCAGTGTCATGTGGCGTCTGTGTGGTGATTGGTTCACAGGATTGTGTCATGACCGTGTCACTTGGTGTATGTGTGGTGATTGGTTCACAGAATTGTCATGATCTGTGCCACGTGGCATCTGTGCGGTGATTGGTTCACAGAACGGTGTCATGACCCGTGTCATATGGCGTCTGTGTGGAGATTGGTTTACGGAATTGTGTTGTGATCCGTGTCATGTGGCGTCTGTGTGGTGATTGGTTTACAGAATGGTATCATGACGGAGAGTGTTTCTGTAATCTTTGGTATCCTTATTGCAGTGTGACATTTCCCTAGCTTTCCTTCCCTCTCTCCTAACCAAAAATGTCTGTGATTTTATGCTTAGCTACTACAGATACACTGGGCTCAAAATGGTTGAACATTTTTACTTTTTCAATATCATTTTTTTACTTACAGTTTATTGATGTTGACATTTTCGATACCCAAAATGTCATTAACCAGTATGGTTATCATCTCATTGAAACCAGCTTTGCAAACATTCAAATTAGTGTAAAAATTAAATGAAAGGCTGTCATTTAACCATAACAATCTCATGGGTGTAACAGATTACAACCGCCATTTTTTAAAATATGTGGATTTTTTATCTTTGAAATGATGTCAGTCAGGGGTCTCCAATCTTTTCGGATATGAGAGCTAATCTCTTTTATGCCAGGATTGTCTGAACAGGGCTGGGATCATGAGGAGCCTGCTGAGAGCATGCACCTACAATGTCAGATGGAAACTGTGCTCATGGTCATGTCAAGGTCCATATTTTCCTTTCTTTTTTTAAACCCGGGTATCTATGTAACTTTCCAATGGATTCCCAACTGATAAACCAGTGGCCAGTGTCGGCTCTAGCCTTTGGGGGCCCTAAACAAAATTTGCTTAGGGCCCTAGCGGTCGGGGATCCCTAGCAGTTGGGAGCCACCTAGTGGTCGGGGGCCCTAAGCGAACGCTTATGACGCTTATGCCCTGCAGTTGGCTGTACGAGAAAGTAGCTCCTCCAAATATATGAGCACAGTAGAGTTTAGGGGGAGGAGTAGTCACGGAAAATCTCTGACTACAAAAAAGAAAATTGGATAGAAGGAGATGAGAAATGGGTTCTGAAAGGCATCAGTGGTCTCCAGAGACTGGCAACTACTGGGATCCATTTGAAATTAAAAATACAAAACAAAGATAACAACCTACTGGTGGTCACCAATGTAGGACAGGCAGTAAAATGAGAGGTGTAGACCCCCCAAAACAAGGACAACCACTGAACATAACACGGAAGAGCTGGAGGTGTTGCTCTCTTGGGTCTCTCACGCCAAATGGAGCGCTATGCTGTCAGCACTTAAGTGTTAGCTGGACTTGCACAGCTGAAAGACATCCTGCCTAACGAGGTAACCAGCAAACCATGCAAACAAAATTTTGTATGTTTATCAAATAGCGGCTTTTAGCAGCTTTAACTTTACCAAAGACTTCTGACATCGAAATTACAAATAAATCTATAGCGATCTTTAAAATTTTGTAATAATCTGAGGAGATCTTTAGATTTGCCGTAATAATCCATACAGATTGATCAAACAGCATTGATCACTTGCTCTATATGCATTTAATGCACAGGGATAACTTTTGTGTTGGATAATAAAGGTGGAATTGTCAACGATCAACGTGAAAACCAAATATGACCTTGAATTCAATGTTAAAAAATGGAATTGGTGAGGAAGTGGTGAGCCTATTTTTACCCTCAATAGGAATATCAGTATTATATCAGTGGAATTTATGATGCACTGATTTCAGGATGGGTTCAAAGGTTAATTTATTTAAAAATGGGTATGTTGTACTGTAAGTGGAATTTTAATGCCCTGCAGGACAAGAGTTAATAACACTGTAAAACATCAATACCAATGAGGGCTTGTCCGTCTCAGAGTTGTAGAATATGTTTCTGGAAAATCTATTCAGAATATGACAGGTATAGTTAATCATTGGTTTTCCTTGGCTACAACTACTGTGGGTGACAGGCTGTGTGTGTCTGTGTGTGTGGTGTGTATGATTGAGTTGTTGAGCTGGGACACCTTGTGGAATGTGATGAATGACCAGGTAGAACAGAAGAACTGCTGGACGATTTGAAATTAAAGAGGAATATTTAAATAAAAGTTGCTCCCCAAATTGTCCACCAGATGGTGCTGTGTGATTGGAGATGGCACTGTTCGGAAAATAAATATTTTGTGTACCCGAATGGAACAAAAAATGAAAGGATGACAAATCTTGCCTAGTTTATTTAACAGTTAAAGGTGGTGAAATGATCTTTGACAAAAAAAGTGCTTGCCAAACTATTTATATGCAAATTTGGTAACATAAAAAGGTTGAGGAGGAACCTGGTTTGGTGTTAAAATCTGCAGGAGGGTAGATCTCCAGGAACAGAGTTGGAGTTAAAACCTACAGGAGGGTAGATCTCCAGGAACAGGGTTGGAGTTATAACCTACTGGTGGGTAGATCTCCAGGAACAGGGTTGGAGTTAAAACCTACAGGAGGGTAGATCTCCAGGAACAGGGTTGGAATTAAAACCTACTGTACAGCAGGGTAGATCTCCAGGAACAGGGTTGGTCTTAAAACCTGAAGGAGGGTAAATCTCCAGGAACAGGGTTGGAGTTAAAATCTGCAGGAGGGTAACTCGAATATTTATGTCTTTATACTCTGTTCAATGCTATCATCACAGGGAAACACACATTATGGATCAGGTAACACTACATCTCTACCTCAGAAAATGGCACCCGATTTCCTGGCTCCTTCTTACACTCCCACAGGAAGTGACACTCGACACGTCCCAAATGGCTGCAAGCCCGGTGCAACACAACAGTCATAAGATCCTGGCCTCAAGTGGTGTCCTGTATAGTAAATACAGTGGCATCACTGACCCTTTGACCCCTCAAAGTAAAAAAAAAACTTTCTGTTAAATATCACTTTTTCTGCTCATAAGGTCATGAATGCCTAGTGAGCTAGGAGATCACCTAACACTGCTGAGGAGGATAGAATTTGTTTTACGACAGTTACCATGGTTGCTGGTTGCCACGGAACATCCCATAATACCACAGGGAGGCTAGAGCCAGATGGACATAGACTGAGCATGCTTGGTAGAATGAACAAAAGTAGCTAGTTTGTCTTCCATTGTGATAAAACCTCTTTAGGAGTTCCTGTTGTCAACTTCCTGTGTTCTGCTGTGAGAAACGGTTGACGAATGTTCCAGTATGGAGGAAGCTCATCAATGGACTTCACCTGGTTGGTTCTTTCAGTGAAATGAATGAGAAGGTTGAAGGAGGGAATAGATGAGAAGATAATGCACACTCAACATTTCTGTTTATTTCAGTTTAGTTTGTTGTTTTTATGTTATCTCCCCACTGGCTCTGGTAATATAAACATATGCCAATAAAGTTGCGTTCAAACTACTCATGATAGTCTGGGCTAAAAACCTTTAATTGATCAGCAACCCATGAACATTGCGGGGGGGTTGCATTAACTTTCAAAAAGCCAGATCAAATATACAGAAGGGGATATGGGAAGAGGTGGGTCAATGAACGTAGGTGTATAAACGTTCCCGCCAGCAGAAGGTCCACCTTTCAGGTGATCACGGTACATTATGCGCTTGCTAAATAAAGAATTCCAGTGAGATTTCCCATCTTTTCACAGAGGGCGGTCTGAACAATTTTTTCACTGAGAAAAAGGAGAGGACGAAAGAAGAGAAAGGCAGATATCGTAGTGGTTAGTGCGTTTTACCAGTAACCGAAAAGTTCCTAAATCAAATCCCTGGGCTGACAAGGTGACAAGTCTGTTGTTCTGTCTTTGAGCAAGGCAGTTAACTCTTTTGTTCTAGTAAGTCGATCTGGGTAAGAGCATTTGCTAAATGATGAAATGAAACCATAAGGAGAACTAGTAGTAGGTAGATAATGACTCTTGTATTCCATCTCAGACATGAATTCATTTGTCTGTTTGTGGTAGCATGCCATTATACAGTTCTGCTCAAACCTTTGCATACCCTTGGAGAATTGATAATATAAAACTCTGGAAAAAATTAAGAGACCACTGCACCTTTTTCTTTCCTTTCCAAAAAAGTTGAAAAGGAAGGTTGAGTGAGGAACAGAAGGGGTAAAATTAAGAGACTACTGTAAATTGAATGCTTCTGTTCCTCACTCAAAACTTTCCTTTTCAACTTTTTTGGAAAGGAAAGAAAAAGGTGCAGTGGTCTCTTAATTTTTTCCAGAGCTGTATGTACCATTTGTAAAGAGAACATGAGTGAGCAGGCAAAACACGTCTTTTATGTCTTATGGGATTCACATTCAACTGTAGGTCGTGACAGAATGGCACAATCATAAAACAAAACATGGCAACAAAGAAAAAAATGAACTGACCCCTGTTCAAAAGTCTGCATACCCTTAGTTCTTAATACTGTGTAATGCCCCCAATAGCATCAATGACAGCATGCAGTCTTTTGTAATACTGTAGTTGTCTATGAGGCCCCAAATTCTTGCAGGTGGATTTAGCTGCCCATTCGTCTTGGCAAAATGCCTCCAGGTCATGCAAAGTCGTTGGTTGTCTTGCGTGAACCGCACGTTTGAAATCTCCCCAGAATGGCTCGATGATATTAAGGTCAGGAGACTGTGATGACCACTCCAGAACCTTCACTTTTTCTGCTGTAACCACTGGGGGGTCAACTTGGCCTTTTGCTTAGGGTCATTGTTATGCTGGAAAGTCCAAGAGCGTCCCATGCGCAGCTTTCGTGCAGAAGAATGCAAATTGTTTGCCAGTATATTTTGATAACACGCAGCATTCATCTTGCCATCAATTTTCACAAGATTCCCCGTGCCTTTAGAACTCACACACACCCAAAACATCAGTGAGCCACCACCAAGAGACCCCTGAATTTTCCACTTCTTAATAAGTGATTGAACAGTACTGACTGGCATTTGCAAGGCTTTGGATATCTTTTTATTTCCTCTTCTATCCTTATAAAGTTCCATTACCTTGTTACACAGGTCTTTTAACAGTTCTGTTCTGCTCCCCATGGCTCAGTATCTAGCCTGCTCAGTGCATCCACGTGAGAGCTAACAAACTCATTGACTATTTATACACAGACACTAATTGCAATTTAAAAAGCCACAGGAGTGGGAAATTCACCTATCCTGTAATTGCCATTTTAACCTGTGTGTCACCTTATGTGTCTGTAACAAGGCAAAACATTCCAGGATATGTAAACTTTTGATCAGGGCCATTTGGGTGGAGCCAAACAACTATGTGATAATGAGTGGCTTCATATGATCACTATCCTTCAAGAAAATACATTTTTTCTGCATGATCAGTCATATTTCACAATTTCTGCCAGGGTATGCAAACTTATGAGCATAACTGTATGACTGGATGAGCTATACAGGTGCTGGTCATAAAATTAGAATATCATCAAAAAGTTGATTTGTTTCAGTAATTCCATTCAAAAAGTGAAACTTGGATATTATATTCATTCATTACACACAGACTGATATATTTCAAATGTTTATTTCATTTAATTGTGATGATTAAAACTGACAACTAATGAAAATCCCAAATTCAGTATCTCCGAAAATTAGAATATTACTTAAGACCAAT
>JACXGI010013193.1:0-21268 GCA_016801175.1 Esox masquinongy | reverse complement strand
TCCCTGTTCATGCTTTGCCAGGCTTGTACTACAGTTGTTTTCTGTTCCTGTTTGTTTTGGAACATTTTCAACTTAATTCTTGTCTTCAGAAATTAAAACGCATGCTCAGTTGAATTCAGGTCATGTGATTGACATGGCCAGTCAAGAACATCTCACTTTTTGGCCCTGAAAAACACCTTGGTTGCTTTAGCAGTATGCTTGAGGTCATTATCTTGCTGCAAATGAAATGCTGTCCCACATCCTACTGCAGCTGTCCATGAAGACAATTAAGCCAGTTCCAGTGGCAGCCACACATGCCCAAAACATAACACCCCCTCCACCTTATTTCACAGATACGTTGGTATGCCAGTTTTTTTTTCTCCACACCTTCCTCTTGCCAACGCTCTGGTGCATGTTAATATTTGTCTCATTTGTATATTGTGTATATTTGTAAATACCTTCTTCCAAAACTGCAACAGACAGCAGCTGACCACCGGAACCCCTAGGTCATTGAAAATAATTTACAATAGTGTTGTTGTTTGTGTAATGTTAGGTTTTGGAGCTAGCTTAATCACACCTTGAAAGACTGCACTTCTGGTCCCCTAATTTCCCATAATGCATTGCACAGCCCATTGACAATAGCTGTTAAAAGATGTTTTCCTTGCTATATATCTCCATTAATAAGATTCTAGTGAAGTTTTCAGTCACCCTAAAAGTATCTTAGAAGTCTGTGTTCTTCCAGCTTTCACATAACATTTTAGCTAAGAATTAAGGAGGTCAGAGGAATCAGATGGACATAATTTAGGTTAGAGGAATTAGCATTGCTCGTGATCCTTCCATTTATTACACACGCGGTACTTGAGTCTCCCAATGCTCCACACACTTATTTTTTGACACACTCCAGCTATGCAGTATGTAGTTACCCGTGACTCCAACAGTGAGCTAACATTTTAATTAATTCAACAGCATTCACACAGGCAGACCAAGATCGCTTTCTTCGGCTCAGACGTTTCATGCATAAACTAACGGTTCAAACATCGTAGAATCTAGGTCAGAGATACTGTTTTTAGTAGGGAGGCATCTCCGTCTAGGTTAGGACAAGCAGGAAGAAAACTGACAGTCAGAAGTAGCAGACTGATGAAAACATCCAACTAATCCTTACAGATGTATAGTGTAAAATGTATTTAAAAAAAAATTACATTTTTAATTCTGACGAAATCATTATTAGTACAATATTTTACAACAATACTAAATACTAAAAAATCTATACGACCATAGGTACAAATTAACCACACTTTAGAAGAGGTTGTCACTTAATTCAACTTAACATGTTTGAGGACCTTTGAAGGCAAAACAAAATGGCGGATTTTCAGAAAAAGGGGTCAGAGCTGCTGACCATAAAGCAGTTAAAATAAATATACAAATGAATATATACTGTAATTAGTTAGGTTGGCAAACGGACCACTGTCAACTAATTGAATAGTATTTGTTTCTTTTTTATTAGTTTTAACTTTTTCCTGTGGCTGTTTAACCATCGTATTGGTAACTTTACAAAGGTAAGAGCGCTATGATAGCTAGCTAATCAACTTGACTCGCTAGCAATAGCTACTGTAACGATAGCTAGCTAGCTAATAAATCACCAAAATGCACTGATTTGGCTGTCTTGCTGTACAACTTATTTCATTTTGATTAACATATATTTAGCTCTGCAGGACTCGTTGCCTTTGTTGCTTTTGGTTCTGATATGTAGTTCCTAGTATCTTCAGACCGGGTTGAACACTGCTAACACGGTTCATGTACCGGTCTAGGTCCCGGTAACTATGCTAGCTAGTTAGCTAGCTTACTAACATACTAGTAACGTTACTAACTGTTGCTTTTCCAGTTTGAACGAAGAACAAACGTATTGTTGTAGGCTATTGACCATGTGTGAAATAGAAAACACATGGGCGCAAAGCTTTTCCGCGTACAGACATGATGAGGGAACTCCAGCTGACTAGCAACTAGGTGGTGGTGGTAGTAGTAGTACAGTACATTTGCGCCGCCTTATTCGAGAGTTGAAATGTTGTTTTCTGTGACGTTACACACAGTGGGAAAGCTGGCCAGTGCTGGTCAGTCAACTGATCTAATTTCAACTTATACTTTAATCATGAGAACGAAAACCTCACATTGTATATAGTGACAGTCTGGTTTAATTTGTATACTTACTGCTCATATCAAGATGAGTATCAGAACAGCTCGTTTTCTTTTATAAAATTATTCTATCTCTATGAATCTTTTCTATCATGGTCAATAAAACGTGACACATGCTTGACATCATCACCTCTGTTAATCAGTCTGTCCAACAGCCGCCATGGCGGAGGAGAGGAGGCCAAAGCAGTGCACTGTGGTTCTGCCCACTGAGTCTATGAAGGCCATGGCAGAGTCCATAGGTGTGGGCCAACTACAAGAGGAGAGCTGTGCCGCCCTGAGTGAGGAAGTCAGCTACAGAATAAAGGAGATTGCCCAGGTAAGAGACAGGCGTAGTTCAGAAGGGCACACTTGCAAAATGATTAATAAACGGAAAAAAATATTTACTGTACTGTGACATCAGGTGACTTATGCTGTGATTTATATCAGGCCTTTGGCTACATTGATATAGATGAACATGCCGTGTAATTATGTTGTTATGAAAGGTGATACTTTGCATGTGTTTTATTCATTTAACCCCTCTTTTTTTTTAGGACGCTTTGAAGTTTATGCACCACGGGAAGAGACGTAAACTGATGACTAGCGACATAGATCATGCTCTTAAAATTAAGAATGTAGAGGTGAGGGGGACAAGATTGCGCTCTCTCGGACAGGATGAAATAGATTTTTTTTGGTTAATTTAATATTTTGAATATTTGAAATAAGGGCTATTGTAAATGGCACCTTAAATATGCTATTTACTTAGTTGAATATAATTGCTGCAAAAAAAGCTGCCAAGCTCTCTTAACCTGTCATTGAAGCCCATGTGCAGAGTTTAGCAAAACTCTTCTATTGCTATTATTGCAGTGTTAAAGCATTTGTTGAACTCAGTAAAGTCTCTGTGTTACAGTACCCAATGGAAATGTTCACTCTTTGCCTTTGTACTTGTTGTAGTATTGGCAAATGCAAGTGCTTGGTGTCATTGTTTTTTCTTGTGTTTTCCATAGCCCCTCTATGGCTTTCAGTCACAGGAGTTTATCCCATTCCGCTTCGCCAGCGGCGGAGGGAGAGAACTTCACTTCTATGAGGAGAAAGAGGTGGACCTCAGTGACATTATCAACACACCGCTCCCTAGAGTCCCACTTGACGTTTCGCTCAAAGGTATAACTCTGCCCCCCCCCCCATTTATTTATTCATTGATATCAGCATACACTGACACATTCAATGGTTTGAAAGGTAAAGCAGTAGCTGTATTACCGTGTACAAGAGTGTTTGAGATTATACAGTAACCTCCAAAAGTAACAACATTCTACAACGCAGGTAATGAGCTATATTTTATGCAAATATATATAGGAAAACTATATTATAATAAAAAATCTTCAAAAGATAAATGTCCAAATCTTCAAAATATTATTAATAAATTAACATTTCTCTTTTTTTGTAAGTAGATCTCAGTCTTAAGAAACCTGCCCTTTCTTTGGCTTCCTGTTTCACTGGGGTTTAAAAATGAGTCGGTACATTTGTAAATGAGGCAATTAATTTCTTAATTTGTTAAAGGCCAAGAACTGACTAATAAAAAGGGCCATTTTGATCTTAATAAATCCGACATGGGTACCAAAAAAATGCTGAAAACATAAATACTCTATACCACTTACCACCCTTAGAACAGTATGTAAGAAAACCAGTGGAAAAGTGATAAACCTGCCTGTTAGAAGATGTAATTGCATCTTGACCCCACATGGTGAATAAGATGGTTCATGAGGCAAAGAAGAATCCCACGGCCACCGTTGGAGAATTACAGAACTTGGGTCTCCAAATCTATAATCAGACACCACCTCCATGCAGTTAGCCTATTCGTAAGGGTTACCGTAATTTAGGGAAATACATTTATAATTTTAGAATGTATAATTTTGGTTCACTAATAAAGCACAATACATCGATCAGCCATAACATTATGACCACTGACAGGTGACGTGAATAACGCTGATAATCTCGTTAGTGGGTGGGATATATTAGGCAGCAAGCGAACATTCTGTCCTCAAATTTGATGTGTTAGAAGCCGGAAATATGGGGATGCGTAAGGATTTGAGCGATTTTGACAAGGGCCAAATTGTGATGGCTAGACGACTGGGTCCGAGCATCTCCCAAACTGCAGCCCTTGTGGGGTGTTCCCGGTCTGCAGTGGTCAATACCTCTTAAAAGTGGTCAGACGAAGGAAAAGCGGTGAACTGGCGACAGGATAATGGGCGGCCAAGTTTCATTGATGCACGTGGGGAGTGAAGGCTGGCCCGTGTGGTCCGATCTAACAGACAAGTTACTGTGGCTCAAATTGCTGAAAAAGGTAATGCTGGTACTGATAGAAAGGTGTTAGAACACACAGTGCATTGCAGTTTGTTGCGTATGGGGCTGCGTAGGCGCAGACCAGTCAGGGTGCCCATGCTGACCCCTGTCCACTGCCGAAAGTGCCTACAATGGGCATCAGAACTGGACCACAGAGCAATGGAAGAAGGTAGCCTGGTCTGGTGAATTATGTTTTCTTTCACATCACATGGATAGCTGGGTGCGTGTACGTCTCTTACCTGGAGAACACATGGCACCAGGATTCACTATGGGAAGGAGGCAGTGTGATGCTTTGGGCAATGTTCTGCTGGGAAACCTTGGATCCTGCCATTCATGTGGATGTTACTTTTACAACCTACCTAAGAATTGTTCCAGACCATGTGCACCCTTTCATGGCAACGGTATTCCCTGATGACATTGGCCTCTTTCAGCAGGATAATGCGCCCTGCCACAAAGAAAAAATGGTTCAGGAATGATTTGAGGCACACAATGAGTTCAAGGTGTTGACTTGGCCTCCAAATTCCCTAGATCTCAATCCAATCGAACATCTGTGGGATGTGCTGGACAAACAAGTCCGATCCATGGAGGCCCCACCTCGCAACTTACAGGACTTAAAGGATCTGCTGCTAATGTCTTGGTGCCAGAGACCACAGCAGCCCTTCAGAGGTCTAGTGGAGTCCATGCCTCGAAGGGTCAGGGCTGTTTTGGCGGCAAAAGGGGGACCTACACAATATTAGGCAGGTGGTCATAATGTTATGGCTGATCGGTGTATGTTCCAACTGATGGAAAATAACTTTGTTTTATACAACCATTTTTGTTCCTCTTTACCAGGAATACCAGTAATTATGCTTGTGTTGTGACTCTTTTGCTTTTGGTTCCTTAGCTCACTGGTTAAGTATTGAAGGTGTCCAGCCTGCTATACCGGAGAACCCACCCCCCGGTAAGCTAGCAGTCTGTCTGTGTTTGTCCATCCAGGCATCCTTGTCCCATGATTTTCCCAGTAATCTGACTTGACAAAATCAAAACTACCACAGTTGTTTCCACTTTGTATTTACTGGTTTCCTTGTTGCCCATCCACTCTCCCTCAGCACCTAAAGAGCAACAGAAGGCTGAATCTACAGAGCCCCTGAAAGCAGTAAAGCCGGGTCAGGAGGAGGAGGGCTCCATCCAGAAGGGCCAGGGAGCTACTTCTGCAGAGGCTAAAGGTCAGTGTATTCCTGCCTCGTGTCTGTACCATCGCACCCTCTGACTGTCAGTAGGGTAAGCCATCAAAAAACTGGACATACATAACTAAAGTTGCATTCTTTTCTCAAATATTGAATACCTATTATTTGTCCATTGTCAGCTGTCATCAATCAAATGATTTAACGTTAGACTGGGCCTTCCAAATTGCTCCAAAATAGGATTATATTAGATAGTTAAGATTGAACTTTGTCATTGAACAGTACAAGTACTGTACAACGAAATGCAGTTAGCATCTAACCAGAATTGCAAATAGAAGAAAAATAGAAGGCAGAAAATGTACAAGTATTAAGTATAATGTATGTAACAAGTGGGATGTATAGATGTGCAATGAAGGCAAATGCAAGTACAAATGTCAATTCTGAATGTGCAATTGCATATTGAAGGTAGCATGTGCAACTGAATATTGATGTATGCAACCTGTAGCTATCAACCACACCTTGTCCTGTTGTTCTCGAACTGAGAGAACATTTATTTGTGTTTACACTCATGTGCAGTTAACATTGGGATGAAGATTTTCTTTATGCCATTTCCTGCAATCCTACACATTTTGCAATGTGTTGTGTGTTAACAGCAGCTATAATTGCCTGGCTTTAGCAATATTTGGCAGACAAAACAGTATGGAAAACACTTGGTTAGTCTACTTCTAAAATTGCATTGAATTAAATTAGACACTTTCGGTGATATATAGGTGGGTACCACTACAAATGTCTCATGAGATTAGTTCAGCTGTCTTACTATCTGAACCCAAAATATAGGCTTATTTTAAAATATTGTATACCCTCACATCATGGTTAAAACTTAATTTATTTTAAGTTCAGTCCTTGGAATCCATAGCTCTATGAATTTGAGAATGGTTACATTTGTCAAGGCCCATTCTCAGCATTTTACCAAAACAGAGGCTGGGTTCCCGATTTGTTATTGTTTCCTCCCTAATCTACGTGTCTTTGTGTCTATGTATTTCACTGGCAGGTAAGAAGGAGGGTCTGATAAGGATGAAGCCCCGCAGTACTCATGAGCTCTCAGTGGAACAGCAGCTGTACTACAAGGAGATAACAGAGGCCTGTGTCGGTTCCTGTGAGGCCAAGAGAGCTGTGAGTCAACTGTGTGTTTTCCATGTATGTGTGCTTATATGGATGAAGGTTGCTGCGGTGCTGCTACGATAGCTGTAGCCGATCACTCTGTAAATTGCACCATGTGTGGTGATATTTCTGTACGGATGGAATAAAGGGCTTAACAGATACAGTGATACAGGCAGGTCAGACCATTGTTTTTTAAAGGCTTAAGGAAGCGGGCTTTAAACAAAATGATTGAAGATCTACCAGCCACTCAGATGTGACCTAAGCCAAAATATCACAGATGACACTTCTTCAACTGCTCCTTAAGGGCAGGAGTTAACCTTGATAAAAGAGGTCCCTGGTAAGGAGTGATATGTGTCAAGTTTTAGAGTCTTTTGCAGTTCACTTCAGTCATTGGCTACAGAGAACTGAAAAGAGTGAAGGTGAAATGAAGTATTGACTTCTAGGAATGACCAGTGTAAGGTGTCTTTTGGAGTGCAGATTTCTATTGGGTTAGCAGTCATTGAGGATCAAGTAGCGGTACAGTGGGGATTTGCCTAAAAGGGACTGGTAGATAAGTTAGTAACAGTGAGTCTGGTGTCATGTATGCAGCAGGGCCAGTTTACCAGAGCATACAGATGAGTGTTGTAGGGAGTAATGGTGACAAAGTAGATGGCCTGTGATAAGCTACATTTAATTTACTGAGGTGACTGTTAGCAGCAAGCCTAAATTACATCACTGAACTCTTGGACTAGTAGAATGGTCATCTTTACAAGAGCTGTTTAATACGAATCCAGGAAAGTTTTCATACAAGCTGATTAAAGGAATGAAAGGCTTTGACCAGTTCAATAAATACAGCTGCACAGTACCGCACACTGTCTATGGCAATTAGGATATTGCTTATGTTTTAGCCAGTTATCTTGGCAAATGTATGCTTAGCCAAGGGACATTTTAGAATTTCAGTTACGCCAAAACAATGGCAGAAAGAGAACGTGGGAAGCCTGAAGGCAATTACTGGTAATGAAAACATGCCACTCTGAACACAAGCATGGTGTCATTCTAGCACCTTTGTGTGAGCTTTCAAATAGCATAACCCAAGTGGGTGCTACAATGTGACAGTGGAGACAAGTGGCTAGTTTCAATGACTGGGGCCAAAGGACATGAGGAGACAGGGAGCCTGCTTAGCCATCTGGCCTGACTGTTTCTCTGTGGTTTAACAATTTGTATATTTTTCCATGTTTTTATACACAACTCAGCTTCAGGCCTCCATGTATGCAAAGAAGGTTGTATGTCTGTGTGTGTTCTTGTTGTTGCATACTACTGTCATCTCTCTGACACAATATTCCTCGTCTTCAGGAGGCTTTACAAAGTATTGCTACAGACCCTGGACTCTACCAGATGCTCCCCAGATTCAGCACTTTTATCTCTGAAGGGGTAAGCTTTTTCACCCTGTCGATTGCTCTTACATTAGATTCAACTTTGTCATTGAACAGTACAAGTACAACGAAAAGCAGTTTGCATCTAACCAAAAGTGCAAATAGAAGTGCAGAAAAATTTACAAGTACAAGAATATGTATATAGAAGTGGATTGAATAAGTGTGCAATTAATGCAAATGCACTATATGGCAATTCTAAATGTGCAGTGGAAAATTCACAAATTTACAGAAAATGTACAGGTATTAAGTACAATGTATGTACAAGTGAGATAAATAATTCTGAATTTGCAACTGAGGCAAATTGAAGGAGTAGGGTAGCATGTGCAACTGAAATGCAGTGACAGCAGCAATGAGGTTCCCGAGGTAGATGTGTATGTAACAATTGAAAATGCAAGTACCATGGCAGTTCTAAATGAGCAGTGAGGGCAAGGTTAAGGGGCAAGTCGGTATGTGCAAATGAAATACAGGAATAGCAGCAATGACACGTGAACTGAAAAATCTTATCAGACTAGTCCAGTAGTGCAGAGGGTGGGCATGCCATCTACTCAGAATTATCTTGTGATGGGTTGTAGTTATTAGAGCATGCAATAGAACATTAAAAGATTTTGCTACGAAACTCTTTCAAACATTCCATTCCATGTTTCCCTGTTTAAATTTGGTTTTAAATGTATTATGTTTTTTTATTTGACCCCCTTTTTCTCTGTGATATACAAACGAGCGTTATGACCCTGTCTTGACAGGCTCAGGAGAGTGAAAGATCAGGACGTGTGCCCTTCAAAACATGCCTCCAAAAATTCTGTGCTGGTTTATACTGTCCCACTGCTCGCTCAAACTGGAAGTTGTGTGAAAGCTAACCTGAGCATGAACACCTATAAAATGGAATGCCTTAGAGACTTCCCGCTTTTATAGTCTTGACGAGAAGAAAATAACATTTCTGAGGAGATTCTCTTCTGTCGCTGTTTAACCGATCCAATAAATGCGGAGAACAGGTTAAGATAAATGCGTAACAGGCTCTTTTTCCTTTTACACAAAAAAATTGAACTCCCTGTTGTGAGGCATGCCTTGGCAGGTGTGCAAAAGCCCTGGAGGCAGCACCTAATGTTGGTGGCTTTCTGCTGCAAAGTCAGTGTGCGCAGGCGGGGAATGGCACATCCGTACTGCAAAGCACTTTCATTCACCAACTGCCTTTTGAACACCATCCTGGTGATACTCAGTACAGTAAGAATCATGACCTTGTGATCTTTAGCGTTTACTCATAAGCAATCCTTCCTTCTCTGCTGCTGTAGGTTCGCGTGAATGTGGTGCAGAACAACCTGGCCCTGCTCATTTACCTGATGAGGATGGTGAAGGCCCTCATGGACAACCCCACACTCTACCTGGAGAAATATGTAAGAGCAGCCGTGACACAACTTGTCTCTGCTACATTCTCCTACTCCTTTTATATATATATATATTTTTAATTTTCATTAGATAGGTAGAAGAGGTAGGGTAAACATATTCAATAGGGTGAAATACGGGACAGTTACACTATGCCCCCCCCCCCGCACACACACCTACCACCTACACATAAAGAACAACAAAGCAGGGCCTACTATTTTACTGTTCATCAAATTCGATTATCAAATGCACAAATACAATATATTGTTTTTTTTTATAGAATGAATTAGACTGAAGCGAAGCAACAATAGAGCGTTTCACTCGGAACATAACATGCGTTTCAAAAAGGTAAAGATGAACAGTTTCCATTGTAAAAGCTATACTATAATAACATATTTAATATGTGACAAATTAATAATTTGGAATGAAACAACAACAAAAGACCGTTTACACTCAAGATACCATGAACACATGCCCTGAAAAATGAACACAGCCTACGCTTCAGGTGTACACAGCAACACTGTAATCAGAGGTGCAAACTTGTCACCTTTCAGCGAAATTCACCGTTTTTACTTCAAAATAGGTCATCCACGTGAATTGTGTAGATCTGTAATAAAAATATTTTTTGGGGTGGGTCTGGTCTACATCTGATCTAGGTCATCTGCAAGTAGGAATAAAATAATATTCTTTCGTGAGTTTCGTGAATCCACTTCACCCTGTGGAGATATGTTTCCCAGGCTGGCCACCCTGTGTCATCACAATGCGTGAGCTAGAAGAATCTTCCTTGCCGCGTTTCCACTGGTGCTTTACTCCGGCACCAGGGTCACACCGGTGATTTATGCTAATGTTGGCTCCAGACTTTTCTGTTTCCACTATACATTTGGTACCAAGGACTTAAGGAGGGGCTCAGGTGGGGAGTGAGGAGTAAAAATAACGAAAAATATAAGGCAATATTTTTCTGGTAGTAAAATAAACATGCTCAGTTTGTTTACAATACGGCGTTTGAACTTGAGTAATAAAACTAATTTCTTCCTCAAACTCCTGTGACCGGCTCCTTCTCCACCTACACTTGTGTAAGCCAGTGTATTCATTATTTAGTTTAATGAGTATTTTATCAAAACTATCTACCTTTAATAGAAGGATTTGGGAGAATTCTGAGGTAATTTATGTTGTAATAGGGTCTGCAGGCAAGGTCTCGTCTCAGCGCTCGGTTTTTCTGTTGAGTCAGTGGTATCGTACCACATTCGGTCATTCCAACTCTTTCCGTTCTGAGGTCTTTATTTTTCATAACCGGAAAACTAAATCGCGTTGATAGTTTACTCCTCCCTCCCCACCTGAGCTCCTCCTTAAGACCTTGGTACCAAATATATAGTGGAAACGGGAGTGCTTCAGGCGGCTAGCTACACTTCCAAGCAGCGATGAACACACAGTAAGCAACCTGTTTTTGAAATAATTATGTGGGTGGTAAGGTTACCTTGTCAAGTTAGGTTTGTTGTAGCTTACTAAGGTAGCTAGACAGGTTGGCTATGGCGCTTCACCATTGACTAGCACGGTACAGGACAGTAAGTATGTATCTGACCGATGCAGTATTGGGGGGTTCGCATCTTTGTCACTTTTTTCACCCCTGATGAGTTTGCACCCTTGGGTATACCGTAACAGAATTATGCCTACTCACTTTTGCTAATTTGATTCGGGGGGTGGGTGTGGAGTCCGGAGGCCTGTTATACTTTTCACATGAGGCAGTCTTTCTCAAAGTCCGCTTGTCTTTTATGCGTTTGTCATAGAAAGCTGTGCACTTTCATCCAAAATTCACCTGAACAAATAACATTGCCTTCATGGTTGTTACAGCAAGTTGGGATTTTGCGTGCACAGGTGCTTGGGCATGGTAGCTTGTGAGAAGTAAAATGTGATTGGATCATAGTTTGTAAAAAAATAAGGAACATTAAGGCTGACAGATGTGGCAAATCATGACAACCTGTCACATTCAAATGGGCACATCACAAAATTGGACCAAGTGAAAATACGGGGCAAAACATGATTTTTTTCTAAATAAGTTGGGATAACTGAAAACTGATTGAAATACAGGACTGTCCCGGGAAAAACGGGACGTCTGGTCACCCTAAGAGGAGGTGCTAGAATGTTAGTGGGCCGGATTAAAACCCTCTCATCAGTATGTGTGTTCTGGAGGCAACGGCTTAGACCACTACAAGCCACATTTTCTGTGAAATTCTGATACAGACAGACATTATGAGAATAAGGTAGATTTACCACACAATCTTAAGTTCCTGGAATTAAAAAGATATTTCCTTGACTACAGAGATGTAAAAATATTAGGGGTGTAATGGTACACGTATCCGTACCGTACCGTTCGGTACAGGACGTTCGGTTCGGTATATGTTGTATTCCGAATGAATATAGTCTAACATTCTAAACTCAGTTTCCTCCAGAGACAGAACTCAGCTGAAGTAGCCTAACACATGAGCAAAGTTTGCTTACTGTAAGAAATTATAATGTCAGCTAGAGGATGACAGGATGACAAACAGCCAATTTCTCCCTCGTCTACTACAGCAGATTTTGACTAGCTTTCAGTAGCTTGCAACCAGGAACCCTAAGCTAACATTAGCAAGGCTAACTGTGACATTGAACTCTGAGTCAGCACTTATTTAAGAAAAGGTAATTCTATTTTTCATATTATTATTCGGAAATTCATTCTCTATCGGGCATTGGTGCAGAACCGCTTTCTCACCGGTGAGTATTTGCAAAATGCTGTAATTGTTTTTTTACTGAAAAAATCCCACTTAGTGCAGCTTTAACTACATTGGCAATGGGCAAAATGTATAACTTCATAATAAATTAAAAGAAATGTTATGTTTTGCATATCTTTTTCCACTCTACCGAAATTGTACCGAACCGTGACTTAACATTTCCGGTACGTACCGAACCGTGAGTTTAGCGTACCGTTACACCCCTAAAAAATATATTTCACCATTGATTCTTTACTGAGCTTGTCTTTTAGTCCAGTTGAACAATTTCAATAATACTCCAACATTTTACAGTAAAACCCCTTACAGCAATCTTTTGTAGGGATTACTGTGGTTTATAAGATGTAGGCCTAATATATGAAGTAAAAATTGCTTCACTATTCCGATTACATCTAAAAGAAAGCCTTCATGCTGATGTGGTGGCTTGCAATGTCACTTAAGTCCGTAAACACAAACGGAACCTCATACTACTGTTTTAGACTGTTAGCTAACATTTGCTGCTAAAACGAATCAAATGTGTTAGCTAACAATTGCAAACAAATGCCGTTGTTGAACGCACCTCTCTAGGCTTTTTGTGTGTACAGGAAATCAGCCCTACACCCAGTATAACCACAGATGGAAACAGTATATCAAAAGCATCCATTTAGACCTTATTATCAGATGTGGTGATGAAAGGAAGTCCAGTGGGTGTGGGTGAAAATGCTTGTTGAATCTTGGCCAGCCTTCTGCATATTTTCTCATCTAATACATATTTGATTTCAAAACAGTTATGTTCTTAAACCTAGAATGTTGTGAAAAGAGGGGACTACTTTTTCTAGACTTAAGCCTTTAAATGAAGGTTTCCTACACCTCTTTTCAGGCTTCCCCAGACATTTCGCATTGTTGTTCTAACCCTAAACTGGTAGGTATGTCACACATTTCTTAATTAGTCAACTGACCGTAAAGACTTGGAATAATTAGAATTAGGTATGCCAGTTTAGGGTTACAACCAGAATTTGAAACAGCTGGGGTGTTAGATGATAGATTTAGGAAAGCCAGTTGAATTAAGGTTTGCCTGAGTGAACTGAGTTATTGAACATGTGCACTTAAGAGTAGGTTGAGAACACTAACGGGATCTCTAGCTCATTCTCGACTCTGCCCTCCACCTTCCTGGTTTCGCCCACACTACTTTGCCACTACTAGAAATGGTTATGGTGATTCTTGAGTGAGTTGTAAAGTTCTTAAACATAACAGAACTAAAGCACAACAGTTGTCTCACTCTCCATCTCCTCACTCTCTGGCCTCCCATGTGTCCCTTTCTAGCTGCATGAGTTGATCCCAGCGGTGGTAACGTGCATAGTGAGCAAGCAGCTGTGTTTGCGGCCGGATGTCGACAACCACTGGGCCCTGAGGGACTTTGCCGCCCGCCTCATGGCCCAGAGCTGCAAGACCTTTAGCACCACCACTAACAACATCCAGTCCCGCATCACCAAAACCTTTACCAAGGTACCTAGCGGAAGAATGTGTTTTGTTAATGGTGTAGTAAAGCAATGCTGTCTAGTCACTTCTTCTATACTGAAATGTCCTGGTTACCACCAGCAAAGAACACTCCTGTTCTACTTTTCTCCATTTTATGTCTCAATTGCTCGCTCACTCCCAGAGCTGGTTGGATGAGAAGACCCAGTGGACGACGCGGTATGGCTGCATCGCTGGACTGTCTGAATTAGGACCTGACGTGAGTAGTGCTTTCTGTCCCTCACACACTAAGTTTTGTATATCAAAACTTCCTTGGGGACCCCCAGCTTGTCCATATATTTGATATATTTCAGAGCTACTATCAAGCCCTTGACTACTTGAATCAAATGAGCTAGTTCAGCGTCTGGGGGTCCCCAGGAGAGTTTTGAGAACCAATAACATAAAAGAATGTTATTGTTGTTCGTATCCATGTTTTATATAGAAATTTGTTCCTCTTTCACTCAAAGTGCTTCCTGGAAAATGGTCACAATTCCTGAGTGGACTATCCTCTCAATCAAAATAACAACTATTAATTTTCTTTCTCACCTATCTTCTCTCTTCAGGTGATCAAGACGTTGATCATACCTAGACTCACCATAGAGGGCGCTCGTATCAAAGCAGTGATTGAAGGACCTGTGGTCTCCAACATCGATAAGATAGGAGCCGATCACGTCCAAAGCCTTTTACTGGTGAGGCTGAACACAAACATATAGGGCCGGTTTTGCAGACACGGATTAAGCCTAAAAAATCAAGTTCAATAGAAAACTTGTTTTCTATTGTTGTTTTAGTCCTAGACTAGGCTTAATTTGTGTCTGTGAAACTGGCCCCTAATGTCGTACGTATTATTTTAAAATCAAATTGGAATACTTATTCCTACTTTCCATTTATGACATTTTTGTTGTTGTTCTTATGCACTTGTTGTTGTTAAAATGATTGGTACAGAAGTAGACACAGTAGACAATAACCAGAAAAGGAACCAGGCAAGCCTAGTTCAGCCGGCCTGCAATTAGAAGTGATGATCAAATCTGTCACGCATTAACATTGCGCCCAGTTTGAATATTTCACTAGACACCATTAAGCATTATGTTAATCTGACTAATGTTTCTTATTAAGTTTACCTCCACCACAAATAGCATCTATGAACTGTATGGCTTTTGCCACTGTCCGTTTTGACAGCTTATTAGGCAGTAATAGGCTTACTAGTATCTGCTAACTTACTACTTGGAATAGTCATAAGAATTGAGTAATTGCTAGCGAGACTGAAGATGAACTTAACACAGCCAAAGCTCAGCTTTCGTCAAGTGAAAAGACAAGAGAATCATGGAAACCCCTGCTCTTTTATTGCCCAAGGGGTTTTGATCTAACCTGTATTACCCCAAAAAGCATGCATGGATGCGTACTTCGAAAATCCACCAGAAATAGACGCAATATAACCGTAAAGTTTTTTTTCAGGCTTAATATAATGTAGCTACTGAAGGTTGTAGCCAGCAAAGTTTTTGTCTATCTCAAACAAATCCTAATGCATAATTTGTTTTGACTGTGACGAGATTCAAGCGCGGGGCCTATTGTTTGGCAGTCCGCGTCTTTAATCACTACGCTATTCAACAAGGGGTAGTCAGTCACTCAGTCACTCAGTCAGTCAGTCACTCAGTCACTCAGTCAGTCAGTCACTCACTCAGTCACTCACTCACTCAGTCACTCACTCACTCAGTCACTCACTCACTCAGTCAGTCAGTCACTCAGTCACTCACTCACTCAGTCAGTCAGTCAGTCACTCTGTCAGTCAGTCACACTGTCAGTCAGTCATTCACTTAGTCAGTCATTCACTCAGTCAGTCACTCTGTCAGTCAGTCATTCACTTAGTCAGTCATTCACTCAGTCACTCAGTGAGACATTCGCTCTTCATGGCCGGCTCCGCTTATGCGGTCCAGCAAAAACACTGGTTTTTCAGCCTTATATGTACAGATTAAAATTAAGCCTTGTTCTGTACTATAATTTTGCCCAGAATGTGTTTTGTAGCCCATCATTGGCTTGGACTATGTCCTATAAACTGGCTTTCAGATCATCCGACAGTTGAAATGTCAAATGAAGTTGCTAAAATCCTAAAAACATGTTAGGTACATTATAAAGCAACACACGCGCACCTGCAACAGAGAGGTTGATCTTTATTCTCAGAAACACTGCGCCAGCGTCATCGCCAAGACTCGCCCCCTGCCAGACAACATGGAGCAGTACCGGGGAGACTACGGCTACCTGGGGCCAATGTTGTGTTCTCACGTGGTAAAGGCCCGCGCCCAGGCGGCACTACAGGCCCAGCAGGTCAACAGAACCACGCTAACCATCACACAGGTATTGCCCTGGGACGCCAAACGCCAATCATTGACATGGATCATGGACTTAGTTTTAGACGAACGTGCAAAATGTTTTTGAAACAAATTTTAATAAACTGACAATTGTTGGTCAGTTTCATTAAAGTCTAGTAATTTTTTAAAATTACAATAATATATGAGTTAAATTTTAGTTTACTTCCATAATTGAAATGGACCTTGTTGCTGATAGGTACTGTGAGTTTTGGCAGCCTTCGTCCTTTACAGTTATGACACAAAACCACATTTGAATTCCTGATCCATCTTTGTCTTGCAGCCTCGGTCTACTCTAACAGTGTCCCAGAGCGGGATAGGCGGGTCAGGGGGGTCACGTACCCCAAGCATCATCAAGGTACCCAGCTCCCTGACCCTCATGTCCACCCGCCCAGGAACCCCAACACAGCCTTCGCCCCCAGCAACCAAGTACATTGTCATGGCCACCAGCGCTGGGGCATCCTCCACCCAACAGGTGCCATGGACTGCATTTTTGCTTTTAATTGTGATTTTATTGTAGTGTTTTACTTTGTAAATAGTTGGGAGGGGCGTAAAACAAAATGAGATTTGGCAAATGGAATCCCGATCTGCATGGCTTAGGGAAGTAGTGTACTGACAATTATTTTAATATTCTCCTCTCATCCAGGTGATCACCCTGAGCTCCTCCTCAGCCTCCTCCGTGACCAGCACAGTGGCCAGCGCCGCCTCCACTTTGCAACCCTTGGTCAAGCTGGAGTCCGGAGGGGGAGGCGGCCTGGGGGGATCTCGGCCCCTCCAGAAGTACATTGTGGTGTCCCTCCCCTCATCCGCCTCCTCATCCCTGGAGAGCAAGAGCGGTATGCTCCCACCCTCGTCTTCCTCGCTGGAGGCCGGGATGAAGATGGAACGCTCTGACTCCCCCGGGGCCAGCACGCAGTCCCCTCACTGATACTCTGGGGACATCTCAAATGCCACCCTATTCCCTATATAGTGTGCTACTTTGGGGCTCTGGTCAAAAGGAGTGCATTATATAAGGAACAGTGTGCCGTTTGGGATACAGACACTGGTGGCTGAGTGTTGTTGAGGCAGCCCTCCGACTGTTGACGGTGACGAGTGAGACTTCTACCTCTCTGATCGGACAACGCCTCAGTGCCTGGGGAGGGAGGGGAGGGACTTTGAGGGGTGAAAACTAAGCTACCTCTTAGTCTGGAGAAGCAGAAGGATTGTCAGGAAACAAGGGGTATATTATTTGAAAATACCACAGATATATAGACCAGATGGGATTGAATGGATGGCTGGACGCATGCAGTAACGTGCTCAAATCCCATCTCTTACTCGACATATTGTACATACATTCACACTTGTCTAAAAAGCTGTGTGGGCATTTATAATGGTTCAACCAACATTCTAATTGATTTCATGTTCCTTTTTTACACTATAATAAACCTGATTTTGTAAGGATTGTATAGCGACTGCTTTGTATTTTTTATGCGAGCGGAGGTAGCCTGGGCGCTGGTTGCGTTCTGCTTTCTTGCATTTTTGTCTAGCTTGAAAATGACAGCAATAGATTTGGCAAGAGAACGAGCAGATCTGGAGCCAGGTTAAATAAGGGAATCATTGACAGTATGTATAACATCTGATAATAGCAATAAGTCATTGTAACCTAAAAAGTGAGAACTCACATTCGCATCCTTAAATTCTTGGTAAGGAATGCAGGTTGTTGAAGAGGTAGGAGGGTACCAAAATCACCAGTTTTTTTGCAACTTCTTCTGGGATCAGCAGGTTCATGTCACACATATGCTTTGATAACGTAATATTGACAAATCCTATCAGCTTACAATAATAAGTGTCATTTGTGTAACAAGCAGCATCACACAGCAAAAAATTATGTATTTCTTTTAATCTGACTCAGAAGTTGCACGTGGGCTTATATGGTACGTCGGCCTACCCTCTAGAAATCGGTGGATGTAGGGATTATTAAAGACATGAACATACAGCTCCGCAACCTTTTTCTTTCCTTTCCAAAAAAGTTGAAAAGGAAAGTTTTGAGTGAAGAACAGAAGCGTTTAATTTGCAGTGGTCTCTTAATTTTAACCCTTCTGTTCCTCACTCAAAACCTTTTCGACTCTTTTGGAAAGGAAAGAAAAAGGTGCAGTGGTCTTTTAATTTTTTCCGGAGCTGTATATTGTGTTTTCTGGATCTTGTCATTTTTGTTGTGTGGAAACCAGCATTAGCTGATGGTTTAAAGACAGCTAATAGGTATCCTCATCAACAAAAATAATTAACAGAGAAGCTCAAAATTATCACTAAGTCCTCTTTTGTCTATTTCATCCATGAATGTTTCAGTGTCTTCAGAATTATTAAACAACAACTGGAATGGGGAGAGAGCTTCTTGTTCTTCCTCTAGAGTTGAGGCCTCTCTGAGCATCTGCACAGCACCCTGTATTTCCACATCATTCAGGGGTGAGGACTTGTACCCGGTCTCAGAAGAGGCCCGTGTTGGCATTTTACCCAGGCAACAGCATCCCCTAGGTCAACAACGCATCTTGGCAACTGAAATGAAAGATCACAACACTTACATAGAAGTAGAGGTGTACAAAGTAAAAGTACTCAGCTGTGTTCACCACTTTAGGGATGTATCTAATTAAGATCTAAGTAACCAAGTAAAGGGAATTCAAAACTAACCAGTGATCAATAAAATAAAAAGGAAGAGTGTAAATGATCAATTAAGGTCATTGGTTAGTTATGAACTCTGTTTAGGTAATTTAGCTCATCCTTAGCAACTTCCCAAAACTGGTGAACACAGCCAAATACTTCTACTTTTGACACCACTGCATAGAAGATGGCCATGACAAATAATTATTTTGTTTACATTTCTAAATAATGACAACATAGTGTATATGAAGCTAAAAAATAAATGGATCTTGCCTGCTTGCACATAGTGACAGGTGCATCACGCGTCTTTAGCTAGTTATAACGTACCCTAATTGACTAGAGCTGAGTAACAGGTAGCCTACCTCGTCGCATAGCTAGCTATCTTTACACGTAGCCAGGGGCACCGTATGGGGGGGGGGGGGTAGGATGATTCTAAGGGCCCGTGACTGACAGGGGCCCTAAACAAATATTAGAACATTATTTGGTAGGGCCCAATACGATATATTTTCAGTGGGCCCAAAATCTCTGGCAGCGCCCCTGCACGTAGCTATAAGGGTTGTCGTGTTTTCTGTGTTCTGTCACTGGCAAGCTATTCGAATCTCAGATTCAAAGAATTTAGTAGATAAGCGATCTTAGTGAACACGTTAACTATCCCTAATTATATAGCTGGTTGTCATATGGAAGCACTTACCGAAATCTTCGTCATTGACCCTGTATTTTTTCCTTCATAAACGCATGCACTAGCTAAATCAAAAACACCACACCAATGGAAACCGTCAATGGGCGTAACATAATATTAAGGAACCCCTATATTAAGTAATGCCCCCGACTTGCGGTCTGCTGATATACCCTCCTCGACTTAGAACCAAATCGACTTTCGACCGGTAGGTCGGAACGTATCCCTGTCGTAAGTCGACGACTACCTGTATTAATTACATTTCCTTAAATACATTAATTATTTTTTGTTATTTTTAAATGTATCACAAATATATTTTTAAAAAAATATTTAAAATGTATTTATATTCCGTATGGGTATATTCAAGATTCGGACATTGAACGTAAATACCTCATCAATGAAATCTGCCAGAAAGAAACAAATTACATTTTCCGAATCTGCTCACGATTGCGAACAAGCAACATACCTTGTTTTTCCATATTGGTTTCATATTTATCTTTCTGAATCGAAAAGATCGCGTTTTACTACGATGCGAGGGTTAAGGCACCCTCTTAAAAGTGCACCATTTTCTGGTCATGTTTATGAAAAACATCAGTTGCTAATGTAAGGTAACATGGGGCAAGACGCCCCCCATGTAACTCTCACAAAAAACACAAAATGTCACCATTATTTTTTTCAACACCTCCTCTGGCTGCCACTATCAATCAATCAATCAAATTTATTTATAGAGCCCTTTTTACATCAGCAGTTGTCACAAAGTGCTTTTACAAAACACCCGGCCTTAAAACCCCAAGGAACAAACAACAGTAGTGTTGAATTTCAGTGGCTAGGAAAAACTCCCTAAGAAGGCCGAAATTTAGGAAGAAACCTAGAGAGGACCCAGGCTCAGAAGGGTGACCAGTCCTCTTCTGGCTGTGCCGGGTGAACATATTAAGAGTACAAATTGTAATAATTAATAAATGCATGTGGGCTGAGTCCAGAGTCTATTTAAACTAGTCTTAATCAACTACACATTTTCTCTGTATCAACTCACCTTCTCAGCCAACTAATAAAAACGTTTCCTTCTGTACCTCATTTTAAGGACTGCTGGGATTTAAAACATTGCCTTATTTAAACAATAATAGTTTAGTTTAACTGTATGAAATGGCGTGTATGGAAAATGTAGGTGGTGTAAAAAAAGGGCCAATTCTTAAAAACCCTAAGGCATTATCTTCTATTGGGATAAGATTCCCCCTTCCTAAATGCCCCCTTCCTAAAAAATACATTTTATTAAATTAAAATTAATCTGTCAACTGTAGCCATTTACTTTACTTTATAATCCATTACCCTAAGCATTGCCATCTTCAGCCTACAAAAAAATCACTGAACTTTTCTTTTTTGTTTCAGTAAATAGACATTGATCTTGGGGGGGCGTCTTGCCCCAGGTTAAAAGCTTGTAATAAATAATTTTGAAAAAAAGGTGTATGTGGTCCAAGCCATTGAGCATTATTAATGGAACATTTCTTTAAAAATTATTAACAATTTCCAAAATTGTAAATCTGCAAAACTAAAGGATGTTCATGGTAGAGCAGCTGTCCCTGAAGCTATATCAGTCGGTTATTTCAATATTAGTTTTATTGGGTCCGAGCTATTGAGCATTTTTGATGGAAAAATGCTTTATAACCTAGTAATAAATTCCAAAATGTTTAAATTGTAAAACTAAACAATGTTGATGGTAGAGCAGCTGTCCCTGAAGCTATATCAG
>JACXGI010013192.1:0-21281 GCA_016801175.1 Esox masquinongy | reverse complement strand
TAAAATGCCTAATCAATCAGTACATTCCTAGACATGGGTTTCCAGAGAAGATACGTTCAGACAATGGCACGCATTTTAAAAATAGTGACCTACAACGGGTGGAAGCCATGCTCGGTTTGAAACATGCGTTTGGGACAGTGTACCACCCACAGTCTCAAGGCAAGGTAGAGAGAATGAACCAAAACGTAAAACAAAAATTAGCTAAAATCTGTGCACAGACCAAATTGAACTGGGTTGACGCCTTACCAATAGCCCTCATGACAATCAGGTGTTCAGTGAATCAAGGTACGGGTTACACCCCATATGAACTGCTGACGGGGAGACAATTTCCGGGTCCGGGAGCGGGCCCTAAGGTTCCAGAGGGGCAACAGCGTCCATTGGAGCACAGAGTGTATTTTAACGAACTCCAAGCTCTCGTTTCAGGTTTCTCTGACCAGGTGGGGCAGAGACAAGCAGCCAACGACGAGGGCAGACTTCCCCAGGCCGAGTGGGTTCTACTCAAGGTGATCAAGCGGAAGTGGTCCGAGCCCAGGTGGACAGGTCCATACCAGGTGGTCGAGAGGACGTCCCACACGGTCCAGCTGAAAGGCAAAGGAGAGACGTGGTACCATTGGAGCCAGTGTGCACCAGCTGAGGAACCAGGCCGGACCCTCACAGAGATGGTGGACGACATCAACGGACCAGGAACAATCCCACTCTCGGCTGAGACTGACAACCAGACCCCAGCAGATGGGGCAGAATAATCCCCTGGTCTGGAAGACCTCAGGGTAGTCCACCCCTGAGGCAGAAGAACGAAGCACGTCCGGCGGGACGAGCATCGGGACACAGCTGAGAGAGAGAGAGACACTGCGACATAAAGGGTTAAGGACTCCTGGCTTAGAGGTTACAGCCAGCAAAAAGATTGATAGTCTGCAGAAGATGGGGGTGTGGAGACAGTGTGGTGGCATTAAGAAACTTTTTATTAGGCTTGGCCATGCGCTTGATATCCACTGCTATTGAGCGGTCGGACGGACAACCCCCACTCCTCATGATGCCCCTCCTGGAAGAAAGAACGGAGGACGCGGCACCGACCGAGTGGAGCCAGTACGCCAAGGAAGTGATCTCTTAGCAGAGATCAAAAGGGGGAATTGTGGGGCAATAGCATTAAGATAACATACAATTATGCTAGAGGCTAAGGAGAACTAAGAAACATTGTACCTGCATTAGAGTAGGGGGTGACAGGATCCTTATCTCACTAGAATAGCTGGGAGCAAGAACAGACCGTTTGGTATTTGGTAGTAAATGGGCAGAATGCCAAATAAGGGAAAAGACGCTGGAGCTAGAAGTCGATTGGTTGGAATAACAACAGGGAAACCCGAAGACGGCAGCTGCCATGAGAGATGTGTTAAACAACATATATCTTACCCATATATGGTATGAACCGCTCCCTGAACCAGAAAAGCAGGAAAAAACGGGAAAATCTAGGTTAGGGGGCTTAGGCTATAAGAACTGTGTGTGCTGTGATTGTGTCAGACTCTGTTGGACTGAGTGCCACACTGTCTCCAGATATATCTGTATGGGGGAATAAAGAGAATTGCCGGCACTGCGATTTTGTCTCCTCTTAATCTCTTCTCATTAACCAACTCGGGGAAGTACTTTAGGTCGGTACTTCAACATAAGGAAGAATGGTGTGACGACTGCGCCCTCTGCTGCCTCTCCTCCCCCTGCAGCGGGCAGGCTTCAGCGGTCGACGTCACTGGCCTTCTGACACCATCGCCCATCTCATCTATTCATCTCACCTGTTGTCTTGTTTAGCGCACCTGGTCCTCATTCATAATCATTCCCCCCAGTATATATGTTCCCTCTGCTCCCCTGGTCTTTGTGTGTTATTGTCTCACCATTGTGAGCATTGTTTGAGCTCATTAAAGACGTTAACTGACACGACTCCACGTTTCCTGCTCCTTATTCCTACGAAGCCTGACAGAATAACACACCCTAAAAGAATTGGAGCACAGAGAAGCTGAAAGTGAGGCCGGTGTTGCGGATCTGGGAAAGGAACACTCGTCAATGCTGGCCAGCCTGGGCGCCGCGATGGACAGCGTTCTAAAAGCAGTGCAGCGCCTAGAGCTGAGCCAGCAAAGCCCCGCAACTGCGCCACCTGGCGTGGGGGCGATGCACATCCCGCTCCCCCGGGATTATGACGGGACGGCGGACCACTGCCAGGGTTTCTTGCTGCAGGTCGACATCGCACTCCAGGCGATCCATCCTGTGCCGACAGACGCCCAGAAGATCTCCTTGCTCGTGTCCTGCCTGTCCGGGAAAGCCCTGGAGTGGGCAACCGCCGTGTGGAACACTGAGGGACCCACCCAGGGCAGCTACGCCGAGTTCATCCACCGCTTCCGGGCCGTGTTCGACCATCCACACGAGGGGAGAGAGGCGGGTGAACGGCTTTTTCATCTGCGGCAGGGGACGAGGTCGGCGCAGGAGTTCGCACTGGAGTTCCGAACCCTGGCGGCAGGGTCTGGGTGGAACGAGCGGGCTCTCATCGACCATTACCGATGCAGCCTTCGCGAGGACGTCTGGAGGGAGTTGGCATGCCGGGAGGTGACCCTCTCCTTTGACCAGCTGGTGGAACTGTCTATCCGTCTCAACAACCTGCTGGCTGCCCAAGGACGTCCAGGAAGAGGCCCGCCCGTTCCACCCCACCAACTGGACACCGCCGTCCCCATGGACCTGGGGGCAGCTGCACTCCCGGGCAGAGGTCGGGGAGGACAGGTGTGGGGTGCCTCTAAAAGAAGTTGGGGCCGTTCCGCTGCACCACATTACACCTCCTCCTCCGAGTCGAGAGGCGACAGACACGGCACTTCCCCATCACCCCAGGTAGCTCATGCCCATTCACCCCTTGCCTCTCCCCTCTCTCTATGCACCGTTCCTGTTGAGTTCCCCGGTTTTCCGTTGCTTTCCCAGTGTAAGGCGCTGGTAGATTCGGACACTGCTGGTAATTTCATTGATAGGTCCTTCGCTCGCACCATCCCCTTCAGGTCCTTGCCACCCCCTTACCCGTGAGAGCGTTGGTCACCTGCGGTCGACACAGTGGAACCCTCTCCTTCCACACCATTGACTCTCCCACGTTCCCTGTCGTGTTGGGTTTCCCCTGGTTGTCTCTCCATGACCCCGTCATTTCTTGGTCTAGTCAGGGTCTTTCGGGGTGGTCGCGGAAGTGTCAAGGTAGGTGTTTGGGTGTTTCCGTGGGCTCGACCACGGTGGAAAGTCCAGACAGTGCTCCCGCCGTACCAATTCCCCCGAATACCTGGACTTGGCCGCGTTTTTTTCCAAGGATAAGGCCACTGTATTGCCACCTCACAGACCGGGGGTTTGCGCGATAAACTTCATTGATGGAGCCGCACTCCCTAAGGGTCGCGTGTATCCACTGTCCCGCACCGAGATGGCGGCAATGGCCGTGTATGTTGAGGAGGCTCTGGGACAGGGGTACATTAGGCCCTCCAAGTCACAGGTCTCCTCGAGTTTCTTTTTTTTGAAAAAGAAGGACGGTGGTTTGCGCCCGTGCATCGATTACAGGGCACTGAACAAGATCACCATCCCGTTCAGCTACCCTCTTCCTCTGATCTCCGTGAGGTCGAGAAGATGCACGGGGCCCACTTTTTCACGAAATTGGACCTCAGGAGTGCCTATAACCTGGTGCGTGTCCGGGAGGGGGATGTTTGGAAGACAGCCTTCAGCACCAGCTCCGGCCTCTATGAGTATTTAGTGATGCCGTACGGTTTGATGAATGCCCCATCAGTCTTTCAATCCTTCATCAACGATGTGTTCAGGGACATGTCACGCGAAGGCTTGGTGGTGTATATCAATGACATCTTGATATACACGGCTACCCACGCTGAGCATGTCTCGTTGGTGCGCAGAGTGCTTGTTAGACTGTTGGAGCATGACCTATACGTGAAGGCCGAGAAGTGTCTGTTTTTCCAGTCGTCTGTGTCCTTCCTGGGGTATCGTTTTTCCAGCACGGGTGTGGCTATGGAGGAACATCACATTGACGCCATGCGTAATTGGCCGACCCCGAACACGGTTAAGGGAGTGCAACGATTCTTAGGCTTCTCGAATTACTACAGGTGGTTTATCCGGGGCTTTAGCCAGGTCGCGGCTCCGATCACCTCCGTTCTGAGGGGTGGGGCGACCCGGTTGCGGTGGACTGCGGGGGCGGAGCGGGCGTTTGTGGAACTGAAACATCGTTTCACCACCACTCCGGTCCTGGCCCATCCCGACCCGTCGCTCCAGTTCATCGTGGAGGTGGACACGTCCAACTGTGGGCTCGGGGCCGTCCTCTCCCAGCGGACGGGGAGTCGTAACACGCTCCGCCCCTGCGCCTTCTTCTCACAGAAGCTCAGTGCAGCGGAGCGGAATTACGATGTGGGTGATGGCGAGCTATTGGCCGTGGTTAGAGCCCTGTCAGTGTGGCGGCACTGGTTAGAGGGGGCCAAACACCCTTTCCTCATCTGGACGGACCACCGCAACCTGGAGTACATGCGGGCGGCGAGGAGGCTGACCCCTCGCCAGGCAAGGTGGGCTATGTTCTTCATCTGGTTTGTTTTCACTCTTACATACAGGCCGGGGAGCAAGAACATCAGGGCCGACGCTGTCTGACGCTGTCTCGTCAGCATGACACGGAGGAGAGGCCAGTGGATGATGCTCCCGTGCTGCCGGCGTCGTGCATCATGGCGCCGGTGGTGTGGGAATTGGACGCGGACATCGCTCGAGCGCAGCGTGACGAGCCCTCTCCACCCACGTGCCCCGAGGGTCGCACGTATGTGCCGGCGTCTGTCCGTGACCGGCTCATCTACTGGGCCCATACATCTCCCTCCTCCGGTCATCCTGGTATCGGGCCGACGGTGCGTGCCCTGGCCGGTAAGTACTGGTGGCCCGCCAGCAAAGGACGTGAGGGTGTACGTCTCTTCCTGCTCGGTGTGCGCCCGGAGTAAGGCACCCCGACACCTGCCAATGGGTAAGTTGCACCCCTTACCCATTCCACAACGACCATGGTCCCACCTTTATATATATATTTCCTTACTGAACTTCCCCCCTCACAGGGCCATACCACCATCCTGGTCGTTGTGGACCGGTTCTCGAAGTCCTGCCGCCTCTTGCCTTTGCCCGTCCTTCCCACTGCCCTACAGACTGTGGTGGCTCTGTTTTCACACGTTTTCCGGCACTATGGTGTGCCCGAGGACATTGTGTCTGACCGGGGTCCCCAGTTCACGTCCAGGGTTTGGAAAGCGTTTATGCAGCACCTGGGGGTCTCGGTCAGCCTGACCTCGGGCTACCATCCCCAGTCCCATGGGCAGGTGGAGCATGTCAACCAGGAAGTGGGCAGGTTCCTTTGGTCGTACTGCCAGGACCGGCCGGGGGAGTGGGCGGAGTTCCTGCCATGGGCAGAATACGCCCTGAACTCCCTTCATCACTCCTCCACGGGGATGTGGCCGTTCCAGTGCGTTCTGGGATACCAGCCGGTCCTGGTACCCTGGACCCCAAGCCAGACCGGTACCCCTGCGGTGGACGACTGGTTCCGGCGGGCGGCGGGCACATGGGAGGCCGTGCAGGCTCGCCTCCGGCTCGCTGTCCAACGCCAGAAAACCTACGCTGACCGCCACCGCAGGGAGGCCCCGGTGTATCGTCCGGGTGACCGGGTCTGGCTCTCGACCAAGGACCTGCCCCTCCACCTGCCCTGCCAGAAGCTTAGCCCGCGGTTTGTGGGGCCCTTTAAAGTCCTGAGGAGAGTCAACGAGGTAACATATCGGTTGCGCCTTCCCTCTGACTACCGTATTAACCCCTCGTTTCATGTGTCTCTCCTCAGGCTGGAGGTGGCTGGTCCCCTTCAGGGGTGTGAGGAGCGGGAGGCCCCCCCCCCCCTCGACATCGAGGGGGCCCCGGCGTACTCCCGTCCGCTTCATCGTTGACTCGAGGCGCCGGGCGGGGGGCCTCCAGTACCTCGTGGAGTGGGAGGGGTACGGCCCGGAGGAGCGGAGGAGGAGGAGCAGGGCCGGTGTCGTCTGCGCCCTTTGCTGCCTCTCCTCCCCCTGCAGCGGGCAGGCTTCAGCGGTCGACGTCACCTGCCTTCTGACACCACCGCCCATCTCATCTATTCATCTCACCTGTTTTCTTGTTTAGCGCGCCTTGTCCTCATTCATAATCATTCCCCCCAGTATATATGTTCCTTCTGCTCCCCTGGTCTTTGTGTGTTATTGTCTCACCACTGTGAGCATTGTTTGAGCTTCGTCATCATTAAAGGCGTTAACTGACACGACTCTACGTTTCCTGCTCCTTATTCCTACGAAGCCTGACAAATGGGAATAGATTTCACTTTCAAAAACTACTGCAATTTGTCTCGGTTTCTCCCGCCGCCACTCCAGAATCTCCACCTCCCCTGCGCAAGTCTGCCTTCTAGTCACCATCGTATCCCAACTTCTCCCAAGACACAGCCCTCTTGAACGTACTTGGACTGTCTTGTTCTATCATCCCAACTGTTTCCCATTATCCATTAGTGGGCTATACACAGTGGATATAAAAAGTCTACACACCCCTGTTAAAATGCCAGGTTCTTGTGATGTAAAAGAATGAGACAAAGATAAATCAAGTCAGAACTTTTTCCACCTTTAATGTGACCTATAACGTGAACAATTCAATTCAAAAACAAACTGAAATCTTTGAAAACGTTAATCTGAAAATGTTAATCTTCTTCTAGTGAAGCCATGCTTTTGTGGATTTGGATGTGTGCTTTGGGTCCTTGTCATGCTGAAAGGTGAACTTCCTCTTCATCTTCAGCTTTCTAACGGACGCCTGAAGGTTTTGTGCCAAAATTGCCTGGTATTTGGAACTGTTCATAATTCCCTCCACCCTGGCTAAGGCCCCGGTTCCAGCTGAAGAAAAACAGCCCCAAAGCATGATGCTGCCACCACCATGCTTCACTGTGGGTATGGTGTTCTTTGGGTGATGTGCAGTGTTGTTTTTGCGCCAAACGTACCTTTTGGAATTATGGCCAAAAAGTTCAACCTTGGTTTCATCAGACCATAACACATTTTCCCACGTGCTTTTGGGAGACTTGATGTTTGTTTTTGCAAACTTCAGCCAGGCTTGGATGTTTTTCTTTGCAAGAAGAGGCTTCCGTCTTGCCACCCTACCCAATAGCCCATTCATATGAAGAATACGGGAGATTGTTGTCACATGTAGCACACAGCCAGTACTTGCCAGAAATTCCTACAGTTCCTTTAATGTTGCTGTAGGCCTCTTGGAAGCCTCCCTGACCAGTTTTCTTCTCGTCTTTTCATCAATTTTGGAGGGACGTCTAGTTCTTGGTAATGTCTCTGTTGTGCCATATTTTCCCCACTTGATGATGACTGTCTTCACTGTGTTCCATGGTATATCTAATACTTTGGAAATTCTTTTGTACCCTTCTCCTGACTGATATCTTTCAACAATGAGATCCCTCTGATGCTTTGGAAGCTCTCTGCGGACCATGGCTTTTGCTCTGAGATGCAACTAAGAAAATGTCAGGAAAATCCTACTAGAACAGCTGAAATTTATTTGTGATTAACCAGAGTCACTTTAAATGATGGCAGGCATGTAATGACTTCTATTTAACATGAGTTTGAATGTTGTTGGTTAATTCTGAACACAGCCACATCCCCAGTTATAAGAGTGTGCACACTTATGCAGCCAGGTTATTGTACGTTTTTTATTTTTCATTTTTCCCCCTCGAAGACTTCAGTTTGTTTTTCAATTGAATTGTTCACATTATAGGTCACATTAAAAGTGTAAAAAGTTCTGACATGATTTATCTTTGTCTCATTCTTTTACATCACAAAAACCTGGCATTTAGCAGGGGTGTGTAGACTTTATATATCCACTGTATATTACCCGAAAAAGCATACCCGGATGCGTACTTTGAAAATCCACCTGAAATATTTGCAATATAACCATAACCAGTTATGTTTTAAGCTTACTATAACACAGCTACTAAAGGTCATAGCCAGCAAAGTTTTTGTCTATTCTGAAAAAATCCTAATGCATAATTTGTTTTGTCTGCAGCGTGGCTCGAACACCGGTCGGCTGCATGGCAGTCCATTTCTCTAACTACAACGCTCTTTAACCAGTCACTCAATCACTCAGTAAGAGACATTTGCTCTTCTTGGCCGGCTCTGCCTAAACGGTACAGCAAAATCAATGTGTATATAGAGTGGAGAGTGTGTGTGTGTTATGTGTAGAGATACGGGACATAGTGTTTGTGGGGGAGGAGTGTGGTTTCTTGGATTTAAATAGGAATGTCTGTATGCTGTGACAGGAGAATGTGTGTGTGATTTTATGTGGAGATATAACAGAGTATGTAAAGAGACGAGAGAAAGTGTATTTGGAGGGAGGGAGTAGAGGGTAGGAATGTCTGTGGAGCAGAAAGTGTGTGTCTTGGGGTGGGGGGAGGACAGTGTGGATTGTGTATGAAGAGAGAATATAATGTGTGTGTGATAATATGGAGGGAGGAGAGCGGGCGTATAGGAGAATGTGTTTGGGAGGCTGTGGAGACAGAGGAGATTATGGAAATCAAGTGTCTAAGACACACCATGATGTGTTTTTGTGTGTTTAAAGAGAAAATAATGTGTGTTGGTAGGGTGTATGGGGTAGGGGATCAAGAAAGTGGAGATGGTTAACAGTAAGTATCAAAGATACATCATGTACTGATTGACTACAACAGCAAATTTTATGTGTCAATCTTGTATGGCACTACATCTGTGACATTTATAGCTGCTATAAAACCATTACATTGTGTATACATGCGAAGTGTCAAAGACGTTTGCCACCTTGCGTTACCTACCTAGTATTAGCGATATTGCATTAGCCACCTAGCGTTAGCAACATTGCTTTAGCCAGCAAGCGATAGCCACATAGCGTAAGCCAACTTGCGCTAGCCACCTAGTGTTAGCCACATAGCATGAGTCACCTTGGGTTAGCCATTTAGCATTAGCCACATAGCATTAGCCACCCACCACGTTGCGTTAGCCACATTGCATTAGCCGCCTCTAGTGTCACACACACACACACACACACACAGTGGCCAAAATGATATGTCACACGGGTTAAATTCCTAACACCTTTGAATGGGAAAGGGTTTAGCTTGTTAAGCTGAAAAAAAAAAAACAACTACCTAGCAGAGTCAAAAATATGGCTAACATTAGCAATAAATGCTATCGACGTCAGCTAGCTAGTAACGTTAGCTAACGGACATATATTTATCTAACCTCAGTTTAAGCTAACATTAGTCCATCTAAAATAATTTTGGTGGCATGAACATTATAACATACGCTTTAGCTACTAATAATTTGACCATTTTGAGATGGTGTCATACTTTCAAGCTTCAGTAGCTAATCTATGCTCATGTAGGTAAGTAAATTCTGTTTTCAGCTGTACAATGACTTGCTGATGTAAGCAAATGCTTAGTGGAATGCAACGTTGCCATGATTATTTCATCAAAAATAATTGCTAGAAGAGCCTCAGTCTAAGCTAGCGTTAGTTCACTTTAAATCATTCTGGTGACATGAACATTATAACCAATGCTTCAGCTATTAAAAATGTGCTTTTGGTAGAGAGGGTGTTATGTGTTCAAGCCTCAGTAGGTAATCCATTCTCAGTAGTTAAGTAATTTCTGTTTTCATTTGTTTCTACAATTACATTTCTTATCAATTGCACCTTTTTAATTGTAGATATGGCAGTTAAATGAAAATCTGAGTTGTAATTTAACAACACATGGGCACATAGGCTTTATGCCCATGCCCTACCAAAGTCAACATATTTTTATAAAAATAATAAAAGAATTTTAATTTATTTTCCAAATAAATTAAAATCTGGAAAGTTACAAACAGTGGCGGCATAATAGCCATAACACAATATCTGTTGTTCTTTTTCACTCAGTGAGATTACATTTGGTACACATGATCAGGGTTGTGATTTTACTTTGTGTGAATGATGTTTCAAGTTGGCCACATGGAGGCACGATAGGAAAGGAAAAAAACATACATGTCATATTGCTTGCAACAATGGATATAAGTTAAATTCTGTGCATTCTGGCTGGTAGTAGCTTCAATGCTGAAACCTGCTAAATGCTGCTTGCAGCTTTAATTGTTATTATTAGGGTTTCAGCAGTTCACTGGTGAAACCCTATTGTGTTTGTTCCGGTTCATAATTAGGGTTTCAGCAGTTCACTGGTGAAACCCTATTGTGTTTGTTCCATATCATTATTATTATTATTATTATTATTATTCCAGCAAAAAAGGGTGTTTTTTGCAAATTACCGTGACATAAAATGGCTTAACCCTTCTGGCTTAACCCTATAATCGCTAGAAGCGTCATTTTTTTTTTTTAGAATATTTAGACATCTTCGTGAAGCGTTCCCTACATAGTTTGTGTTCATATGGGTATCAGCCTGAGAGAGAGAAAAGCAAAGTTGGACCAAATCTGGATACCATTGCGCATTGCATGTAATGGTTACTTTACCCTATTCTCTGTTTTTACATTGAATCCTGATTCGGCTTATCACAAACGACGCTTCAACAACGTCATATCTTCTTGAAACAAGACCCGTGGGAAGCAGGAATGCTGGGAAGGTGGGGTCACTTGGAGAGGCCATTGCGCAAGGGCTAGCCATAGCTTACATAACATTGCCAAGGATCATTGTCTTTGTTTTTTCTTTTGCAAGACAGCAACTTATTTTCAAAGAAAAACGTTTTAGAACATATATTTGAACGTAACCAAGAGGCTGAGGAATTGGAATCTGTCCAGGACCAGGTAACGCAAGTGACCATTTCGTCTCAGACATGCTAGTGCAACGTGATCCATCTGGATAACAAGTAAGTAGTTTGCTATTTAGCTATATTTAGCACCGTATTACATCGTTTGCATTATAAAAATGATGTAAAAATTTTGTTCTGTCGACATACTAGAGGGGTGTTTATGAGTTTTTCAAAAAAATGGTGGTCTCTTGGTGTTTTCATTACGAGACGTAACTACAACCTCACTAGCAGTCCTCTGCTGCCATCTGGTGGGTGTTTGGTGTAAAAATAGACAAAAAGGGTCCACTCATTATCTTATCATACTTTTGAAATCATGTTTGATTTCCATCCAAGGTGTGACAGATTTTTTGGGTAGAACCAAAATATTTCACATTGTTTTTTTTTTATTCATTATTTGCTGCCTAAAACACGTTTATATGTTACTAAAGGCATGGAACTTTCAAAATAATTGATTGAAAACACGTTTCACAATGTTTTTCAAATGTTTTTATCATACCATATCACAGAACTGTTCTCCGTAGAACCTTGCTTTTGCCTTTCAAACAAATGCATTTTCTAAATAGTGTCCCAGAAGTCTGTTTTTATGTGTTATTATTGTAGCTGAGGGGGTTGTGAATATGTGTATATACAACACTTCATGCTACCTGTTACAGAAATGAATGTGGAACCTAAAATGTCCAAGTAGTAAAATCCGGCCGAAATCACCTTCGACCCCGAAGGGTTAAAGGTGCCCACATTTTTATGGTAGTAAAGGGCCAAGGGCCGCAACTTCTGGTGCAGTAGCATGCATGTCAGCCTCATGGTGGCGCTGTCACAAGCCTCCAAAGTCGCACTTTTTGCAAGCTCACCACGCCCACCCCTTGTGACCTAGAGTCTTGAAAATTGGTACATAGGTGTAGCTCCTCATGATGAACATTTTTGCCATTGGGACCCATAAAGTCCGCCATTTTGGATTTTTTGAAAACACAAAATAATTAACTCCTCTGGCACCAAATGTCCGATCTTCACGTAATTTGATATTTGGCGTCTAGGAACCATGTTCTACAAAAGTTAAATCAGCCAGGCCAGTATGTCAAAAAACATGGATGCCATTGACAGATGAACATGTGCAGGGGCGTGGTTTTGCACATATATAGACATCTCCTATAAGGATAATGGTATAATAATTCTACTTGATAACGTATGTTGACAAGGACCATACGGAAAAAATTACTGCAGGGATTTTTTTTTATCAACCCCACGGTGGCGCTATTGAGGTTTTTCACATTAGCAAGGTCACTATGCTCACCCCGTTTGAGATACAGCCTTGAAAAGAGGTAGATAAGTCCATCTCCTCATAAGGAACATATTTGCAATTGGGACCCATTAAGTTGGGCTTAATGTTTTTTCGGGAATTCTGAATTTGTGAAAAATGCTTCAAACGCTACTTCTATAGCATCAAATGACCGATGTTAAGTGTGATTACATTTGGTACACATGATCAGGGTTGTGAGTTTAGTTTATATGAAAGATGTTTCTATTTGGCCACATGGGGAAACTAGTGAAAAGGAAAAACCATACATGTAATATTGTTTACAGCTATGGACATGAGTTGGATTTGTGTCCTATTGGAAAATGCTGAAAACCACTAAATGCTGTTTGCAGCTATAATGTACATCCTTAATGGTGTAATTCACCATGTATTCATGTTTCTGCATTATTGTTTTGTAAGCCTCTTGTTATATCACACTATTCCACTGTCACTGTGAATAAGGGTTGGTTACGTGGAATGACAATATCCTATAGCCCAAATGTCATGGTGAGGTTATTCAAATTATATAGCAATTATTAAGCCATTATATAGCCTTAGGCAGCCATGCATGCTAAAATTATTAGCTTTCCATCCATCATGCTGAAGTTACTAATCGTTATGGGTAAGTGGGATAAACGTGCCTGTCCAACATTTCTTCTGGTTAAAGGCCTGTATCTACTCGACAGGTAAACAAGGTTAATATAGACTGTAACCAGCTAATAGTTTGTTTAAACTAGCAAGGTAGTAGATCAATGTAGCAGCCATTTAGATGTACAAAAGTTGGTCAGGGGCTAATGACTTTCAAGAGGGATGATTTCTTTGTCATTTAAATTACGCTATATGGGCTTAGAAAATACACTGACATGCAGATATAGGGGAGTACCGATTTCGATTCTAGTTTGCAAATGTTTAGGTCAGATTTCAAACTGCGAAATTGAAAAGGAGTTCGCAATTCTGTGATTAAGTAACTGCACGTTATTGATTGCGGCCAGCTGTTACCACCTCCACCATATCCATGCAACTGATCGTGTACGGTTTATGTAAAGGAGTTGACAATAAACAAATTGCACTCACAAAACCATTAAAAACAACTATACCGCTCTAAACTTGCAGGCCTATTATTTATTTAACTTCGGTATCCACAATAAGACCTCCAGTTTTCGTATTTTACCTTCAAAATAAGTCTGCGGTGAAACGTTATATGCAGCAACAATAAGACTTCCGAATTTTATGTTGCCTTCAAAAGAAAGGTCTGCGGTATGTCTATAGTTTGTATTGTGTAGGCTACATTTTCAAAGGAAAAACTGTGTGGGGAACATTATAAACTAAACAAAATTACTATTTCAATGGTCCTTTACCAATGTTAAAGAATATTATAAGGTGGGGCACACTGAGAAATGTTTAGAGCTTAAGTAAGTTAATATAGAGAATGTTACAGTGGATATAAAACGTCTACACACCCCTGTGAAAATGCCAGTTTTTTGTGATGTAAAAGAATCAGACAAAGATAAATCATGTCAGAACATTTTCCACTTTTAATGTGACCTGTAATGTGAACAATTCAATTGAAAAACAAACTGAAATCTTTGAGGGGGAAAATGAAAAATAAAAATCTTACAATAACCTGGTTGCATAAGTGTGCACACCCTCTTATAACTGGGTATGTGGCTGTGTTCAGAATTAACCAATCACATTCAAACTCATTTTAAATAGAAGTCATTACACACCTGCCATCATTTAAAGTGACTCTGATTAGTCACAAATAAAGTTCAGCTGTTCTAGAAGGATTATCCTGACATTTTCTTTTCCTGACATTATCTCAGAGCAAAAGCCATGATCCACAGAGAGCTCCCAAAGCATCAGAGGGATCTCATTGTTGAAAGATATCAGTCAGGAGAAGGGTACAAAAGAATTTCCAAAGCATTAGCTATACCATGGAACACAGTGAAGACAGTCATCATCAAGTGGAGAAAATATGGCACAACAGAGATATTACCTCAAACTTGATGTCCCTCCAAAATTGATGAAAAGACGAGAAGAAAACTGGTCAGTGAGGCTTCCAAGAGGCCTACAGCAACATTAAAGGAACTGCAGGAATTTCTGGCAAGTACTGGCTGTGTGCTACATGTGACAACAATCTCCCGTATTCTTCATATGAATGGGCTATGGGGTAGGGTGACAAGACGGAAGCCTTTGCTTACAAAGAAAAACATCCAAGCCCGGCTGAAAAACATCAAGTCCCCCAAAAGCACGTGGGAAAATGTGTTATGGTCTGATTCCTCTATGCAGGAAAAACCTTGACTATACTGTACATGGAATTCATGTTGCCTCATTAGTGAGTAGCTAGTGGGTTTTTCAGGAGTCTGGTAGGTGATTCATGAACAGTTTTAGATAATGGTTAATTGAGAGTAAGCATCACAAAGATATCGATATAAGTGCAAAGAAAACACTCACTCAACCTACTATCCCAGCTACATTCAGAGCCAAACCTCAAATAAACTCTACTCATGCCAAAGAAATAACAAATGCAATAGCAAATTTTATGGCAATGGATCTGCAGCCTTGCCAAATAAATGCCAAGTTGTAAATAGTTATATTAACATAGACAAGTGCTGCACATAGTTGCCACCAATTAAAAAAATGTTTAATTGTTATTGTTGTAAGGGTTCTATTTTTGCGAGTTGTTAATTAATTTGTTCAAGTTAATTTACATGTTTTATAGTTTTCTTATTTTTACATGGTGTTAAAATAAAAGTTGTTTTAATGAAAAGCTATTGTTTTTTATTTACATAACAGAGCAAGTGGCCTTAAGAGCAGTGTAGTCAAAACTGAAAAAAGTTGATAATCGAAAATCGAGTCAAATCGTGACACTCCTAACAATCAAATATTTAGTGGAATGCTATGTTGCCATGATCATTTAATCCAAAAGAACAGATAGCAGGAGCTCTAAAAATAGCTAACAATGCTACTGTTAGAAATAATACTAATGATGTTAGCTAGCTAGTTAGTCCATCTAAAATTATTCTGATGACTAACTTTATAACAAACAGTTTAGCTATTAATAATTTGCCTTTTTGATATAGTGTAATGTTTTCCAGCCTCAGTAGCTAATCTAAATTAATCCACTGTTTTCATTTGTACAATGACTTGCTACTATAGGCAAATATTTAGTGGAATGCAACATTGCCATCATAATTTAATTAAACAAAACTAGCTACCAGAGTCAATAAAAAATGGCTAACGATGCTAACGTTAGCAATATATGCTAACGACGTTAGCTAGCTAGTAACGTTAGCCACTGGAAATATGTTCAACTTACCTCAGTTTAAGCAAACATTAATCCATCTAAAATCATTCTGGGGACGTGAACATTATAACATATGGTTTAGCGAATAATATTATGACCTTTTAGAGATGGTGTCATGCATTCAAGCGTCAGTAGCTAATCTATGCTCATGTAGCTAAATTAATTCTCTGTATTAGCAATGACTTGCTAATATAGGCAAATGTTTAGTGGAATGCAACGTTGCCATGATTATTTCATCAAAAATATTTGCTAGAAGAGCCTCAGTCTAAGTTAGCGTTAGTTCACCTTAAAGCATTCTGGTGACAAGAACTTCATAACCAATGCTTTAGCTAATAAAAATGAGCCTCTGGTAGAGAGGGTGTTATGTTTTCAAGCCTCAGTAGATAATCCACTCTCAGTAGTTACGTAATTTCTGTTTTCATTTGTTTCTACAAGTCCACTTCTGAGGGTTAAACTAATCAATTGCACCTTTAATTTGTAGACATGGCAGTTAAATTAAAACGAAATCTGAGTTGTAATTTAGAAACAACACATGGGAACGTAGGCTATATGCCCATGCCCTAGCAAAGTCAACATATTTTTACAGTAAGAATAGGGAGGGAATTTTCCATATAAATGAAAATCTGGAAAGGTATTGGTTTTATTGTTGCCACCTGTAATAGTCTTTTGATCATCAAAATTAAACAATTCTAAGATAAATAGTTTGCTCAAACATTGATGTTAATACACATGCTTAAGTAAGCATACCTTTGAAAATGATAATGATTATATGTTCAGACCCCATCATTATCTTACAACAAGCATAAGTTGAATTCATTAATATGCTCTGCGCTGGGGAAGACTGAAACTTCCATTCAGTTAAATTTACCTTACAATTAGGCTACATTTATTACATTCAAAAAATTTCAAACAACTTCCGAGTTACATTGTTTGGTGCTTAACCCTTCTAGGTCTGAGGTGATTTTGGACGGATTGCACTACTTGGGCAATTTGGGTCCTACATTCATTTCTGTAACAGGTATCATGAAGTATTGTATATCCTGGTAATCACAACCCCTCAGCTACAATAAAAACACCAAAAAATACTTCTGGGACACTATTTAGAAAACTCATGTGTTGGAAAGGCAAAAAAATGTTTTCCGAAGAACATTTCTGTGATACAGTATGATAAAATTTTATTGAAACCATTATGAGTTTTGTTTCTATGTTGTTTTCTGATATTTCCATGCCTTTACTGTCATATTACATTGCTTTAGGTTGAAACTAATGAATAAAATAAATAATACAATGTAAAAAATATAGGTTCCCCAAAAAATATTGGTTCTTCAACCTAAAGATGAAACAGAATTTTATGAAATAAAGATAATGCAAATTAGCAGTAATTGAATGTAATTGAATGACACCAAATGGCCATCTAGATGGCAGCAGAGGATCAGTAGCGCAGTTTGTATTTACTTGTCCTAAAAAAATTAGTATGAAACCCAACTTTTTTCCAAAAACCAAAGGACATCCCCATAGTATGTTGACAGAAGAACATGTTTATATCATTTTTATGTCATTTTTATAATACAAATGACGTAATACGGTGCTATAGATCATAAATAGCGATGTACTTCTACTTCTAATCTGGATGAGTCGCCTGTCTGAGCTGGATGGTCATTGGCGTTGCCAACAGAATAACCTTCCTCGGCCTCTTGATTATGTTCAAATATGTTCTAAAACGTTTTGGGTTGAAAACAAAGGGCGATCTTGCATAAACAGAATGAAAAATATGTTGGTAATCGCCATTATTGATCAGTGATCAGTGGTGTTCTACATCTCCATGGGAACGACCCTAATGCCTTCCCATCTTTCCCACGTCGTAGAGGTTATGCATCATCAGACCGGAGCAAAATCCTTATATTTGAAAACCAAGTTTCGTCAAAATCTGACAAACGGCCAAGGACTAATTCATTTTAGTTGTATTTTAATCTATTCAAAATACCTGGAAATGAAGATGACGGAGCTCAAAGGTGCAGGAGGCAGTTTTGTTCTGCTCAATGTGAAGCACGTTTTGAGATAAGTGTGATGACTTCAACTCTAAGGAGCAGGGAGATATCACTCACTTGAAAATCTCATGTTTGACGATACATTGTAGCGCCCCCCATCGCCGACCTCGCTCAAAATGTTTACTTGGTTGTTGGGAGCCTATATGACCTTATACTGATCCAGTTTGATGGCAGTCAAGCATTTCTAAAGCCTTTGATTCATAGCTTGAACTTCATTAGCCCTTGGCGGTCACATGGTTTGGACTGTCAACTCCCTATTCATTCCAGTACAAAAACTTGTTGCATTCATGCAACACACTAAGTTTGGTTGAAATATCTGTTTGCGTACATGAGAAATTAGCGTTTAAAGTGATTTTCTGGTATAGCGCCCCAATTTGGCCAATTGGTGCCACACACTGCACATGTCCTTATCATGTCACACCAGTGATGCATACAAATTTGGTGAGAATCGGATATACGGTAGTGGAGATATGCGTTCACTTCCTATGAAATTTCAGGACGCTGATGACATATGACATCTGGTGTGTTTTGAAATATCACATTTTTTTAAGAGTTATTGATGGGCAGTATCCATGGGTGCTATATGTGAAGTTTCGTGCATGAAATTGTCATTATAATTTTACAGCATGATATTATTTGCTCACTAAAACAAATATTGCTTTCAAAATCAGTTTGTTTTCCCGCAGTTTAGCAAATTTTCATATTCTTTTCCTGTGACCGTCGGATTGACTGTTTTGGCCATTTTGTGGTATACACGTTTCATACGTGTCAATAAAGTTTTTTTTTCTGTGCATTGGAAGGCATATTGGTGATGTTTTTTTTAGTTCTTGTATCCTAAGGTCCAAGGAAGAATGAATGTTTTTACTTTACAAAAGAAAATAATGGAATATTGATCTAATTCAAATTTGTATCTGTTATTACAATAGCAGGTTCTGTGGTTGGTCAAAGGTGTTCAAGATCTCAAGTTTGATGATGCACTGGAGTGCCCCCCAATAAAAGACTGGGTAAGAGTTTTAGCCCTCATAAACTGAACAGGTTTCATGTCAGTCCATCCCATATGCCCCAGCTTTTCCACAAGTCTTTTGGTGAGAACTTGTCAGTCAGCTTGAAGTCACCCTCATGACATTTCGTGTACCTTCTGACTGTTTATGATGATGTCCACACTGGCATCATTCAGCTATTTTTCATGACTGCCACAATGGACATTTTAGCCCTAATCTCTCATGCATAAGAACAGACACATACTTGGTATGTGGTGATCTTAACACTAGAACCGCCAAATGCCTACGCCAATTGGCATTTGAGTTTTGTAATTAAAATAAAACTGCCACTTTGAAAGCTACACCTCCTTCCATGACTTTTCCTAAACAGGCGTATATTACATTGTTCCGTTGTCGAAATTCTAAACTGACGAACAGAAAATGATTTAGAGATGATTTACCTGTTTTTTTTACCTTGTTTTCCTACTTAATCCGCCAACAGCCCACGCCACTTAGTGTTGGTACCCAAATAGTACCCAGGCGCTAATCACCCCTCACTGAATGTCTGACGTCAATGGATGAATGCGCTATACTCCCAGAAGGATGATCAGACCTTGGTTGAATTTGAATAACTTACAGATGGCTTAATTAGGCTATTATTGAAACATAATACAAACTAAAAAAGTATTCACTAAACGAAATACCAAGGATATTGTTTAGCTGTCACAACTCACTAATTCAAGAAAGATATTACAAGTTACTGTTTTTATTTTAGGAGAAAAAAAGAAACTGAATCGCACACACATCCTATCGACTTTTTCGAGTTATCAATAGGCTTGAATGTTTACATCTGGAGGCTGCCTTTATTGTTGCTGGCGATTTTAACGGTGCCAATCTGAAGAAAGAAAAAACACATCAACTTCCCAACACGCAGGAAAAACACTCTGGACAATGTCTACTCGCCATTTCCTCACGGATATAAGGCCCTCCCCCGTCCTGCTTTCAGCAAATCAGACCACACATCAATACTGTTGCTCCCTGCTTACAGGCAGAGGCTAAAACAAGAGAAGCCAGTGACGAGGTTCATTCAACGATAGACGGACAAATCGGACGCCGATTTATGTGACTGTTTCCTCACCACAGACTGGGAAATGTCTGGAGGCAATATCAATGAATACACAGAGTCAGTGACCGGTTTTATTAGCAAATGTTAATGCTAAAGGCACGGATTGTAGCATTCAACTCCGGCAGCATGGACAATTATAAGAAATCCAGGTATGATCTCAGGATGGCAATAAAAACTGCAAAAAGTCAATACAGAGTCAAAGTAGAATCTCTCTACCAGGGCTCCAATACCAGGAACATGTGGAGTGGTCTGACAACCATCACTGACTATAAAGGCAATACAGGTAGTGTGGGGGAAGTGTCGGCTTCTCTCCCAGAGGAACTGAACTCTTTCTATGCTCGCTTTGAGAACATCATCCCTGGCATGGATACTCAAATGGACCAGGACGGCTGCCCTTTCCAAATGACCAGGTCAGACGTCTGTAAAGCCCTAAAAAGGATTAACAACCACAAGGCTCCTGGACCAGATAACATCTCACAGGTCGTGTTCTCAAGGTCTGTGCTGACCAACTGGTTGATGTCTTTACTGATATCTTCAACCTATCGCTACATCAGTCAGTGGTCCCCACCTTCTTCAAAAAGTCCATCATTGTTCCTGTGCAAAAAAAGCAAAAAGTCCTCTGCATGAATGACTACCGCTTTGTAGCACTCACACCAATCATCATGAAGTGCTTTGAGCGGCTAGTTAAAACACACATCACAGACTCCATGCCTGCAACAATTGACCCGCTATAGTTTGCCTACAGACAAAACAGATACACAGAGGACGCCATCGCTCTGACCCTCCACTCTGCACTCTCTCATCTGGACAAAAGGAACACATATGTGAGAATGCTGTTCATTGACTATAGCTCAGCCTTCAACACCATTTTGCTCCACAAACTGTGCAGATGGATCCTGAACTCCCTGACGGGCAGACCCCAGGTGGTGCTGATGGGCAACGCCACCTCCTCTTCACTGACTCTCAGTACTGGTTCCCCCCAGGGCTGTGTGTTGAGCCTGCTCCTGTACTCTTTCTTCACCCACGACTGCCTGACAACTCACGTCTCCAACACCATCGTTAAGTTTGCTGACAACACCACCATCATTGGCCTGATCTCTGACAACGACGAGTCAGCCTATAGAGATGAAGTAAGGTCACTGACTTCGTGGTGTCAGGATAACAACCTCCAGCTCAATATCAGCAAAACGAAGGAGATGATTGTTGATCACAGGAAGCAGCGGTGGGGAGATCACGCCCCCATACACATCAATGGGTCTGCAGTAGAGAGAGTTCACAACATCAAGTTCCTCGGGGTCAACGTCAGTGATGACTTGACCTGGTCTCATCACTCTAACGTCGTGGCGAAGGGGGCCAGGAAACGGCTCTTCTTCCTACGCCGGTTAAGGAGATTTGGCATGGATTCCAGGATACTCACCAACTTCTACAGAATCATCTCCTTCGCACTATCGAGAGTATCCAGACTGGCTGTGTCACCGCTTGGTATGGCAGCTGCACCGCTCTCGACCACAAAGCACTTCAGAGGGTGATTAAAACAGCAGAGAGCATCACAAGGTCTGACCTGCCATCCCTGCAAGATCTCTACACAGAGAGGTGTAGGAGGAGGAGCAAACGGATCATTACAGATCCCAGCCACCCATGCCACGGACTGTTTACCAAGCTGCCGTCAGGCAGAAGGTACAGGAGTATTCAGTCCAAAA
>JACXGI010013191.1:0-14064 GCA_016801175.1 Esox masquinongy | reverse complement strand
CATGCATGCACACATTTCACGTTCAGTGGAACATGGCCGACGGTCTGGGAGAATGTGTAGAGGCGAGACTTCTCGGTGAGGCAAAACACCACCCTCTAGTTTCTATTCGGTCAGGTTGTGAACGAACGCAAATTCAAAAGGCGGGTCAACGTGTTTGAAAAATATATGTTAATCACACGCATGGATACCTGCTCGCAAGCCCTGTTAGTTTTCCACATTGTTTATTTAATTTCGTTGTTTAGGTGACGTGAAAACAACATCAACTCAACCGGTGTTTTCCCAATAGGACACGCAATTAGCACAATTAACACACGGAAAGGTTGACAGTGCGAGCCGCCAGACGGGTTGTCACATCCTCATTACGAGTGGGTAACAGTTGTTTGCAAAGTTAACCTTGAGCTGCATCGACCGTGCTCCCGTTTACCCAGCAGGCCACCTGTTCTTCTGGGTCCTACGCTTGGCTGTTATCAAACAATGAGTCACCCGTTCACAGCTAGCGCCCACCATGGACGAGACACCGGCGTGACATCATGTATTTGACAACTGTACATCTGTTCCAACACGTCTAATCTCCACTGTTGATACAATACGCATCCGTGAGTGATTAAACGACGAGCCGTTTTAAGGGGAGATTACAGCGAGGTGATGTCCCCAAAAGCACTGTCAGCAAAGCAGAAGCGGTGAAGTGACACCTTACGCCAATACATTTGCTTTGGCACCCGAGCGACACGTCATCAATTGCTCTCCGACACCTTGGCCGCGGATTGTTCACCTGGTGAAGCGGCCTTGGTCAGGTTCTGGATCAAAGTCACCGCTTTACACTACACACAAGGTGGACTTCATTTCTCACCATTTAAGTTATTTCTTAACCTTTGGATTGAGATGCTTAAACCCTTGGTGAATGCTGAAATTCAAACCATTTACACACAAGGTCATTTGGAGACAATTGACTAATGAGGCTCGAAAACAACTTTCTTAAATCTCAGCTTCCAGGAAGAATTCTTCATAACTGGAAATATGAAAGGGAGGGGAGAGGGGAGAAAACCCGTTTTGTGTGTGTGTGTGTGTGTGTGTGTGTGTAACAGAACAGAGTGATTGTGCTTGTTATTTCTAGTCTTAACTTATTTTCAGAAGAGTAAATTAATAAACAATTATTTTGAAAAAACCTTGGCCGAGGGCCAGCAGCTTAAGGACAGACTGTGATTCACCACAACCAGAGAAATATGCAGACAGGCACAATTTAGCAACGATGGGAGAAGTACAGTATGCAAACATCAGAATGTGGAAACTGCAGACACCCCGGTAAACAGACAGGCATCTGATAAAGAAACACACAGGCACCACTTTACTCCGTTAATTCACATCACTACCTTCATTAGTATTCTGTCAGTTAATTTCTGGTTTAGTCGTCTGGGCTCATAAGTATAATAATATGTGTACACACATTTTACGTATTGGGGACAAAGATGTATTCACACTCAAAATTCTATTTTCCTAAACCTCTAACCCAACAATAACCCTTAATCTGACAATAACTGAAAACTTTAATCCAAAAAGCAAATCTATACCCTAAATCTAACCATAACACCAAGCCAAAATAGCCTTTATGCAAAAGGTTATCACTTGGTTAGATTTGGGTAACTACATTTGTAAACACCTCAGTCTTTATAAGTAGGCACTCGGCGCACACGCACACACACACACCTCCTGTCCTGTATGCTCGGTGTTGCCATTTCAGTTAATTATTAATAGGTTGGTTTGGTCCCCTATCAACAATGACAACAGGGGCTCTGAATGCTATTCCAGCTATCCACAGCCAAATACTTGCAGAATGATTTTTCATTGTAGACCAGACATTTCAACTGTCTGTCTGTGTCTACACCAAAAATGCCATACAGTAGGCAGTCTTCAATAAACCAGTCAAATAACATTCATCCTTCCTGGTCGTGATTTACTCTGGATTACTTCAAGATCATAGAGTGCAGGTTTTTCACTCCTGTGACAATTCTGTGGAGAAACTATTTAATCTGCATTTATACATTTCAGGTCTGGTCATAATTTACTTGGAATGATGTCAGCCTGTTTTATCACTATCTTACCTCGAAAAACATGATTTTAATCTACCCTCCGATGTTGTGGGTTTTAATGTAACTGAATGTCCAACAGTACTAGGCCGTTAAACGGAAGACATGAGGTACTAACAGAAAACAGATTGATAAAAGCAAGGTGGGTGCCAGGGTGAAATAAATCCTAGATATTCACTGCAACGCATTGAGCGGATGTCTTCTCGACTTAGGCCTTGGTGGCATACGCCAGAACGGAACCATGCACAGCGCCATGTCCTGCGTCTTCAGAACTGTCAGCTGCTTTGCGCAGGACAGGAAGCCGGACAGGTGGCGTGGCGGTTCACCGCGGCTGATTCGTTTGACGTGGGCCCAGATTGGCACCCGGAACGAGAGCGTGCAAATTGGTCGACGAGGAGCCAGACACGCTGACAGCCACGCAGAGTCCCAAACGGCTCCTTTTCATCTGTCAAGTGCACTACCTTTGACCACAGCCCATTGGACCAAAGTGTACACTAAGTCAGGAATAGGCAGGCATTTTGGATGCAGATGGACAGGCCCCTAGCTGCCTGATTACGCTGCGCTCCACTTCCTCAGGGCAGCGCTGAACTGGCAGACGAGGCACCACTCTGCTTCACTAATAACCTGGCTGAAAGCTGAATGCCTTTAAAAGGTTTCCTCTTCCTTTCCCTTTTTCAGAGCATTTCTCTGAGGAAAAGCCATGTGAAGTCGAGTTAACCCGTGTTCTGCTGAAACATCCGACCAGCTGATTATGGATGTCTGTGCGGGGCTGGGAGTTTCTGCCCCTGACAATGTAATTTCCCATGGGGAGACCACATGAAACAGAAACGGTGTTGTACGCATGTTGCGAAAAACAACAAGCAGAATTCATTTCGGAGTTTCAGAGTTTGAATTTCAGAAGGAGGGGGGAAATTTGTCCCGTTAACCTCCCTGTCGGATAGAATACCCCACGTCCCTCAGGTTAGCAAAAACTGGAACTGAACCACTGGCACCCAACAGCAAGATGTTTAGGACCCATTCCTGGAGAGAGTTGTACCATATGCTAGTTTGTGACTTTGCACATACAAAATGTTTATACTTTATAAGAGAGCATTTCTGCTAATACAGCAGTCAGATGGATTTAAGCCTAGGTTGCAGCAGAGCCTGTGTACCTACAGTCAGTGGCTTCTGCGGTACCGCCCTAGGCCGCCCTTTGCAGACATTTTTTCAAAACTTACAGAAAAGACCAGAATTATTTTTAGTATTCCATACACGCCATGAATCAGCTTAGCTTTAATTTGCGGTTCTCTAGACTATAATCTGGTAAGCACCGTTTAAGATCGGTTTGACGTGTTGCAAGATGTCTAACTTGCCAGAAACGTACGAAGAGAGAGAGCTAAAAGTCTTTGTTCTGGTTACAATCCGCATTTTGTCTAATCTCTGAACAGGTATGACCCAAGAACAGACCAATTACAAAACAATTAAGATCAGGGTTAGCTGACATTACTAACAATATGATCAGGCCATTTATTTGTTCTAACATGACATATGCTAAAAAGCTGTAACTTCCATGTCAATTTCTTCAATAGTACTCCGTGCATAGAAACAAATCAACAAAACTATCCTAAACTAATCCAACCTAAATTAGGGCCCACTGTCCGGGAGGCAGTAGGCTGGCTAAGGGGAGTGGTGCCCGGGGGCAAAGTCAGGAAAACTGACAATAGCTGGACCCAGGGGCTCAGAAATGTGGCCAAACAAGGGGATAGGAATGCAGGGTGAAAAACAAACTGATAGAGACAGCACTGACAGACAGCAGGTCGGGACGGGCTGGGAGCGGGGGGCCAGGGCAGACAGGGTGCAAATCCCCACAGCAGACGCAGCAGTTAGCCAGAGACACTATCTTGAGACATTCAAATTGCAGAGGAATGGAGCGCCGCTTTAACGGAGACACAGAGCGTTTTGGGAAAACCCAGGAAGACTGCCACCAGAGGGTGGGGGGGGGTCAGTGTGTATGCGTGTGCGTGTTATAAGGTTCAAATAAACAAGACTATGTAAGACAGAAAACATTTCGCACAGCAGCCAGGTTATGCCGAAACAATGGGAAAACCTGGCACTTATGGTTGTGACGGGAACACAAAAGAACTGGAGCAACTGCTGTCCCGGTTTACGGGGGGGCATACGTTAGAGAAGAGATGAACTATAACGGGACGGCATGTTTTAACCACTTACAAAGACTACTGCCGTTCTGCCCCCAATGATGATGCCGACTCAATGCAAGTGGGCATAAAAGTGGAGCGGCGGCCGCTAACAATAGCAGCTCCATTGTACGCTCCTGTACGTGGATTTAACGGTTTTCCAACAGCCGGGTGTGAGGACTTATAACAGTTCCCACTGGCAACTAACAAGTTCGGTCTGGAATCACCTACGATTGTCATTTCTGATAGCGCGTCAGATCGTAACAGTTTTGTATAATGACAGGGTATGTGGAGTTCAGAAAAGGAAGAAATTACAATCCTGTTGGTTTGAAAGAAGAAGAAAGAAGCCTTTGCTTTTCATAGAGACAAATAGGAAAGCTGGTATGAAACCGGTTTAATGAAAAGATGAATAGAGAATATTGGCTACTCTCCTGCCTGGGGACACAGCCCGACTGGCTGGCTGTAGCACGCTACGTGAATGCCTGGCTGGTTGACTGGAAGGCCGGCAAAGAGACATCCTGACAATGACCCACTAAAGACCATACAGGCAATGGCCTCTAGGGTGGTCTAAGCCCCTTCCTCCGATGTACAGACAAATGGTTGTTAGTGAGTTTACTTGCACGTGTGCATGTACGAACAGTCACCGTGTGAAACAAGATAACGCTATCATGCTGATTAGTGGGAAATCTCTGCGGCCCTGTCTGGGAAAGGAATTAAAGCATGAAACAGACTATACTCTCAGTTTGGTGAAAGAGTTGCTCCCTACCATTCACACTATTTCGGATTCACACGTGTGATCACAACAGTTACAGAGCACTGACCAAGTCATGTCTGTCTGGGCCTCCGAGGCATGTTAGCCATTTCTGCCACATTACACACTTTGTTCCAGTGTGGACAAGCCAGGCAGTCTCAACCCAGCAAACCAGAGACATTCCCTTAACATAAGCCTGGGTTTCAACTTAAAAGTAGGATGAAAAAACACCCCATTTTTCCAATAGCAAGATGGTATTCATTCAAATGTTATGTACAAGAAAAAACTTGTACATAACAAATTAAAAAAACAGACAAATGTTTTACACATACTGTACAATCATTGCCATGACTGGATGTTTTAAATTATACACTGATCAGCCATAACATTTTGAACACCTGTCTAATATTTTGTAGGTCCCCCTTTTGCCGCCAAAACAGCCCTGACCTGTCGAGGCATGGACTCCACTAGACCTCTGAAGGTGTGCTGTGGTATCTGGCACCAAGACATTAGCAGCAGATCCATTAAGTCCTGTACGTTGCGAGGTGGGCCCTCCATGGATTGGACTTGTTTGTCTAGCACATCTCACAGATGCTCGATTAGATTGAGATGTGGGGAATTTAGAAACCAAGTCAACACCTTGAACTCGTTGTGTTCCTCAAACCATTCCTGAACCATTTTTGCTTTGTGGCAGGGCGCATTAACCTGCTGAAAGAGGCCAATGCCATCAGGGAATACCATTGCCATGAAAGGGTGCACATGGTCTGCAACAATGCTTAGGTAGGTGGTACATGTCAAAGTAACATCCACATGAATGGCAGGACCCAAGGTTTCCCAGAAGAACATTGCCCAAAGCATCACACTGCCTCCGCCGGCCTCTGCCTTCTTCCCATAGTGCATCCTGGTATCATGTGTTCTCCAGGCAAGCGACGCACACGCACCCGGCCATCCACATGATGTAAAATAAAACACGATTCATCAGACCAGGCCACCTCCTTCCATTGCTCCGTGGTCCAATTCTGATGCTCACGTGCCCATTGTAAGCGCATTCAGCAGTACAGGGGTCAGCATGGGCACCTTGACTGGTATGCGGCTACCCAGCCCCAAACGCAACAAAGTGTGATGCACTGTGTGTTATGACACCTTTCTATCAGTACCAGCATTAACTTTTTCAGCAATTTGAGCTACAGTAGCTCGTCTTTTGGATCGGACCACAGGGGCCAGCCTTCGCTCCCCATGTGCATCAATGAGCCTTGGACCCCATGAATCTGTGGCCGGTTCACCGCTATTCCTTCCTTGGACCACTTTTGATAGGTACTGACCACTGCAGACCGGGAACACCCCACAAGGGCTGCAGTTTTGGAGATGCTCTGACCCAGTCGTCTAGCCATCACAATTTGGCCCCAACATCGCTTAGATCCTTACGCTTGTCCATTTTTCCTGCTTCTAACACATCAACTTTGAGGACAGAATGTTCACTTGCTGCCTAATATATCCCACCCACTGACAGGTGCCATGATAACGAGATTATCAGTGTTATTCACTTCACCTGTCAGTGGTCATAATGTTTTGGCTGATCGGTGTATATGTTGCTTGCCACATTTTCAGGGAACTGTCACAAAACATTAGCAGTGCCTTGTAGACAGTCAGCACTGCCTTTAATTTTGTCACATTTTATTGTTTAATTAATTTAAACAAGGTTTTTCAATTACTTTTCAGGGTATTATGATTTAATTTTATTTATTACATATACAAAACTGAAATATCATAATTGTTGTTTCCAACCCGAATTTGGCTTTGTGCTTCAAGGCAGCAGGTTTACCTTAAGTAGCCTACTATGTACATTTATTGCTTAATTATTATTCTATTTTATCCATACAATTGCCTGATGAGAATAACATGATGCTGCCACCACCATACTTTAGCATGCTTTGCATTTAGGTAAAAAAAAAATACCTAAATAGATGTCAGAGCGCAAACTTGTTTACCATGTGGCTACAGAATTGCATGTTTTGTGGCATAGTTTAATGGGATTCAAGGTTGACTTTCTTGAGTAATGGCTTCCATCCTGCTAACACAGGCCACATTTGTGGAACGCTTGTGATATTGCTGACATGAACATTTTGACGAGTCTTGGCCAAAAAAGCCTGTAGCTCAGTCATCGTTGCATTTGGTCTCCTGGTATACCTCTCAGATCCGTCTCCTACATCCTCTGTCATCCAGCCTCACCTTTTTTTGTTTCATAGCCATTTTTTGCCCTCAATCTACACGCAATACATCCCCTGATCTGTGTCTTTTCACAACTTTGTCCCATTGGTGCTTCGTGAGGCTAATGGTGGAGTGTTTTATTCTTTGCAATTCACTGCTGAACAGAGGGAACCTACACAAACAGATGAATTCATCCTGAAAACATGTAAATCAATACAACTGAACACAGTTACATGCCAATTAATTGGGTGTGTAATTGAAGTTGATGGGTTAATTTAGGATTGATATTACAAAGTGGTTGTAGTCTTATCCAGTTACTATATTTCAGTTTGTATTATTCATATATAATTCACTTAAAACATGATAATCCCCCTTTAAAGTTTTAAGTATATGGTATGTTGGTATGTAGATAAATGACGCTAAGTAAATGCCGGATAAGTGAGGGGAGAATCAGAATTTAAATGTATAAAATTCTGACTGGAACAACGGTTAAGTGCAATAACGGTTAAGTGCCTTCCTCAAGGGAACAAGAGATTTTTTGCCTTGTTGGCTGAAGATTCGAACCAATGACCCTTCATTTAGCGACCTAACGATCTAACAGGGAGGCCATCTAAACTCCCCAACAAACGTTTGGTTTGGCGGGTAGACGCTAGTCTGTGCTCATCTAATGAAGACGCGACGGTGATGACTGCAGCTAGTCAGCCGACATCTGATATGGCGTCTAGCCGTGTGTGTGTGTGTGTGTGTGTGTGTGTGTGTGTGTGTGTGTGTGTGTGTGTGTGTGTGAGTGAGAGAGAGATGCAGGGACGAGGCAGTGGTAGACACTGAGGCTCTGGGGGATTACAGAGGGGACGGGGCATAACTCAGACCTCTCACAAACACATAGTAGTCAAGAGACAGGCAGGCTGCTGATGGCTCGCTGATAGTTGCCTGCCACCAACAAAGAGCACTTATCTGTGGGAAACCGATGTTCCATTCAGACAGAGACTCTCTCCGGTCGTCTTTCTCCTTTATTTTGTTTGACCATGGTGTCGTCCGTGGTGTTTCTTTACGCTCAGACAGTCTCTCTCCCTCTGTCTCACTTTTGGCCATGAGATGTATCCTCGGACTCTTTATCCTGTTTGGTAGTTGCATCTTGTCTCTCCATTAAATTTTTCAATCCCGTTTTCTTCCCCTGATGATTGTCATGTCCAATTCGCATTTATGGTCCTGCCTCGTTGCAACAACTCCAAGGCAGAGTTCTTACGAAGCGCAACACGCCAAATTACTCTGTTTCTTAACACACCACACACTTAACCAGGACGTTTTGACTAGTATTTACCCGTGGGAGATTAACATTCCCCGGGCAGACAATCACGGTCACCCACGCCGGTGCCCAACCTCCCACATGGCATCGGCAGTGCACAACAACAGCAGACAGCCCTGTCCGACATCTGTCAATTGGCTGTGCCCTCTGCTGGCGCTGAGGTTATGGCGAGACTCCTGGCCGCAATGACTCAGCGGTACAGGTATGCACTGACTTACACCACTGTAACACAAGGGTTCTCATTTCTGTCTTTAACTGAACTTTCTAGTTTGTTTCATTCCTATCTTCCCACCTTTTTTCCTCCCAGGCAGGTGCTCCAACCGAGCCGTGGTTCCTGGTTGAGAGATAAGAAATATCATCCGTATACGTGTCACAACAACTCCCTTCATTTTGCTGTGCCTTCCTTTCCATTGTGAAAGTGCATGGGCGTGGGAGGAATTGTCCATTCCTTCGCAGGGCCAGAAAGCAAAGCAAGTGGCGTTCCCGCTTCGTCAGAGCGTTTCCATCGGGCCCCTTTCCTGTTCCCTGAAGGCATTTCCTTCCCACTCCTCCGCTTGGACCACACAGGCCTACCTTTCCCATGGACCAGGAGTGTATGTTGGTGTGTGTGTGGCCAGGAGGGACGAAGGAAGACAGGAGAGAACTAAATGCTTGTGGCTGAGTGGCCAACCAGGCCCTAAATAACAGCAATACAACAGCTAACAAAAACACACAGACACAAACAATGTTTATCGTGAGCCAGGCCAGTCCTCTGCAATCTCTACGTCCTGTATTGTCAGAGGGACTAGCGGCAGCAAACACACTTACTGTTCCCACCTCTGCATCCCCTCTGATTGTCTAGGGGAACCTCTGTACAATATCACTCATTCATCCCTGGTGAGTGAATATATACAGTACCTGGCCAAAAGTTTGGACACCTACTCTTTCAAGTGTATTTCTTTAGTTTAAACCATTTTTCAATGTGTAGAATAGTGAAGACATGAAAGCTATTAAATAACAAAAGGAATCATGAAGCAAACAAAAGTGTTAAACAGATCAGAATACATATCATACTGTAGATTCTTCAAAGTAACCACCCTTTGCCTTGATGACAGCTTTGCACTGTCTTTCTCCCAACCAGTTTCATGAGGTATACACCAGGATAGCACTTCCATTAACAGGAGCGCCTTGTCAAAAGTAAATTTGTGGAATTTCTTTCCGGTTTAATGCATTGGTGGGGTATACAGAGGGTGACAAAGTAGAGTCGGTATACAGAATAATATGTCTGTACTATAGTCATCCATATTATGACAAGAGAAATTACAGACCATCATTACATAAAGAAATGAAGGTCAGTCAACCCTGAGAATTTCAAGAACTGAAAGTATTTGAGTGCAGTCGCAAAAACAATCAATGTGACGAAGACAGTGACGGAATGCTGCATCAGATGCCCTGGCCTCAAATATCACCCAACCTCAACCCCAATGAGATGGTTTGAGATGAGTTGGACTACAGAGTGAAGGAAAAGCAGCCAACAAGGGCTCAGCATTTGTGGGAAGTACATCAAGACTGTTTTCCAGGTGACTACTTCATGAAGGAGGTTAAGAGAATGCCAAGAGTGTGCAAAGCTCTCATCAAGGCAAATGGTGGCTACTTTGAAGAATCTACAATATAAATATTTGTATTTACTTAATATGTTTTTGGTTACTTTTATGATTACTTTTAGGATTCCATGTTTTATTTCAGAGTTTTGATATCTTAATTATTATTCTACAACAGAAAATAAAGAATGAAAGAGTAGGTGCGCTCAAACCTTTAACTGACACCAGCACTGGTAAGCATAATGAAGTTGGATTTACTATCAGGCTGCATTGTAGACCACAGTTAGCTGCTGCCACGACACGCAGACAAACAGTCGGACAAACAGTAAACGGATTTAGATAGCTGCCAATCTTGAATGAAGCCATTCTCGGGTCAAAAGGGAGGGGGGATCTGATGGAAGACGCCTAGAGAAAGCAGAGGAGCTAACTAACTGGGGGAAAACACTAACACCATTCACATAGTTGACCGGTTCGCTGTACAAACACCCTGCTGTCTAGTCTGGTTGCCAAGAGAGGGGCAGCTCTGATTTTCCAGTCTTGGTCTTTCAATATATTTATGAGGCCTTACAGTTTCAGCTAGTTTGGAAAAATAATCCTGCCGCAACAAGAAAGGATTTTTTATGTGTACCACAATTCACTGACATTTTCTGAGGCATTTTCAAGTGATGCATTTGAATTTCGCAATGGAATAAGCAAGTGATAATTACAAACGTCCAAAATTACAGACGTGAAGCTCAAATCCACAACAACTTTAACACTGATCAAACATCCTTACGTGTCATGTCCGTCCAGTACAGGGCTGACCACAATCCAGACTGTCTCATATTATCACAAGACAGCTTGTCTCTCTCTCTCTGTGTCCACATCTATATATATTAACCACACATGAGCATGCAACCCTATGTGGCACCGCCTTTGAATGGGAGACTTTATTGGGAAATGTCTCCCATTCTGGGGAAATGTCTCCCATTCTGGGGAAATGTCTCCCATTCTGGGGCAATGCCCAGCACGCACGCACACACACACGCACACACGCACACACGCACAGGCCCTGAGGATCCAACGTGTCCAACAAGACACATTCATCTGACCTCCAGCTGAACCCTACCCAGCAGCATTTAGTTGCTTGTGAACAGCCTTGTGTGAAGAGGAGAAAGGGGCGAGAGAGTACAGAGAGAGAGAGCTCTATAGAAGACGGTTGATGTATTGAAATCAGAGCACTAGAGGAGAGAAGAAAGGGCACCGGACAGATGAAGAGAGGAAAATAACATCCCTCTGTTAGAGACGTGAATCCACTCGGTCTGGTTGCCCACGTCTATTGGAGGCAAGCAGACTAGCATTCACCTTTGGGACCTAACCCACAGGTCTGAGAGGGAGGGTGAGTGAGAGAGAGGAAAAACAGACCAAAGTGACAGAGAGAATGAGTAAAAGAAAACAGAAAGAGAGAAACAAAGAGAGAAAATTATAGAAAGAGAGGAGAGAGAGAAAGAGTGCTGGCCCCTGAACAACAAGGCTGTGGTTTGGTCAGAACAGGCTTCCTGGCTTCACCCTTTGCTGTTCCTGGCCAGGCCAGTTAAACATTTATTATGACTGGTCATCTTATCTCAGGCTCCATCCAGCCATTAGAGTAACAGACACTCCTCTAGCTGTGTGTATGTCTGCATGCGTGCAAGTTTCAGAGACCTGACCAGCCAAATCCCTGTCCCTGAGATGTTTCCGTAGTTAAAACCCAACAGGCTGACCATTAGGGACCTTAAATAAACAGGGAAGATGCACCAATGACGACCGATGCCCTTCATACTCCGCTACTTCCATCCAGGGGCCTGTCGTCTGTTTTCCCGTATCTGTTAAAAATTCCTCCCGCGCTGTCGGACGAGAAAAGCGCAACGCTCAAACAGCAAGCTGTACTGTAGGTTACGCTGGAGTCTGAAGGGCAATTCAGGAAGCTACAAAGGACGGGCAGAACATGGCCTTGGCTGGTGGCTGAGCAGCACCGGAGCAGATTTAGAGCAGAACACGGTGGCTACATAACTGAGCTTAGCTACACTGTTCTTGGGACTGGGCAGTGTTTTGGATGGCAGACTAAGGCAACGACAGGGCGCTGTGGAACAGTCGGACCATACTTGACACTCAGAGCGAGTCTGTTATCAAAACGATAGATTTCTCTCTCGTTTGAATCTTTTTCAGGGATATTTTATTAGAATGACAAGACAGAATGAAGGAGAGGTAACGAGTAAATTAGAGGCAGACCAAGAGAAGGGCTGAGACAGTCGCCTGAAGCAGGGTTCAAAACGTCATGGGACACACATTGTGCAGACTCCACTGCTTGCAGCTTTTCAAGCCACAAAATACCCCTTACTCATCAGTGACAACAGGCTAAGAACAAAACCTGGTGCAAAAAAACATTGTATTGTGTCATCATGGGAAATCATTGTTTTCACCAGTAAGTGCCCACTCAGATTCAGACCAAAGATGATAAATAGACCCAGAGACAGATTAAAAGTCTGACATTATGCTCTCGGCCTGTTCCTGGAAAATCAGGAAGTACTAGAGGCAACATAAAGTCTGACGGAGTCTCAGGGCGGCTCGTTAAAGTGAAATGCATCTCTCTCTGGATGACGGGGAGCGATCTGGTAATGTCTCTTTGGCGCTGTCTGAAACGGTCCTTGGCTAATATGTCTCAGAGTCTTAGCTTACATCAGTACAATTGTATTTTAATATTAAAACAAAAGGATGTAAACATATCCTGTAATTTATTCCATTTAGAGGCAAACCATGAAGATAAAAACTATGAAAATAATGTCCCGGTTTCAGCTTATACATAGTTGCTTGTGCAGGCTCAGGTGTACGGTCTCAAAAAAAAGAACATCCCATCAAAAGTGTGTGGGGTGGTGTTTGCACTCATTTTACTATAGAGGATAATATTTCATTGAAAACTTGTAAAGGGAGTAAATAAGGGTATAAAAAGGCTAAAAAAGGCTATTTTAGGCTAAGGGGGTTAAGATAAAGGTTAGGCATTGAGTAAAGAAACCTCTTCCTTTACGTTAATAAATGATTTGTTCTCACAACTACAGTAACACCAACGTCTGTATGTCTCACTTAACCTACTTGCTACTCCCGAAGCGAGTCCATAGAACAGGCCTCCTCCGTCCGAGTGCTGTTCAAAGATGTGGGTTGCAGGAGGAGGGCATTTCTCCTGTCGGATGAAGTTATACAGCAGAGTCTTCACCAGCCGGCTGGTCAGAGACAAACTGACAGAAGACAGACAAGGAGACAATTAGCAACATAAAGTCAACAGTCAGAGCTGATAGACCAGCTGGCAATAGATGGACATTAATGTCACATTCTGTAAATAACACACGATAACATCAGGCCAGAGTTGTGTAATACTGCCAATATACCAGAAACCCAAGGTGAATTATTGCTGTTATAATCCGGTTAGTAACACTTAGAGAAGTAAAGAAAAGATGTTTCGTCATAAACATGTTCTGATATAACACAGCTTTCAGCCAATCAGCATTCAGGGCTCACACCACCTGGTTTATAAGACATATTATCCCACCATCATTAAATCAAAATGGGAAATTGTTCTGACCTACACCCTTTATTTGGAGAAACGATTAAACAACTGTTACAACATATAGTGGGCGTGATGTGAAAAAATGTGGGCAAGATGAGGAAAATAAAAAATGTTTACCTACACATCTGAGAAATAGTGGATGTTCCTCAAGAAAAGGTTTCTCTCGAATGTTTGACTGGACTTTCTGTGGTTAATATGTGTTTGCCATTCTTGGATGTTTTTGTGGGAAACCAACGTAAAAACATGAAACTAGCTTGGACAGATAACGGGAAAACTGCCCAGAAAAAGAAGTGGTGGACTTTTGTTTGTTGTGCTTGAATGTGAGGAGAGAAATAAAAAAAACTTCTGTGTGTATGTGTCTGTGTGTCGGGGGGGGGGGGG
>JACXGI010013190.1:8561-21418 GCA_016801175.1 Esox masquinongy | reverse complement strand
CCGTAGACGTAGACCCGTAGACGTAGGCACCGTAGACACCGTAGACGTAGACACCGTAGACGTAGACCCGTAGACGTAGACACCGTAGGCACCGTAGACACCGTAGGCACCGTAGACACCGTAGACGTAGGCACCGCAGACACCGTAGATGTAGGAACCGTAGACACCGTAGACCCGTAGACGTAAGCCCGTCGACGAAAACCCGTAGACATAGACCCGTAGACGTAGGCACCGTAGACGTAGGCACTGCAGACGTAGACCCGTAGATGTAGGCACCGTAGACGTAGGCACCGTAGATACCGCAGACGTAGGCACCGTAGACGTAGGCCCGTAGACGTAGGCACCGTAGACGTAGACCCGTAGACGTAGACCCGTAGACGTAGACACCGTAGACGTAGACCCGTAGACGTAGATCCGTAGACATAGGCACCGTAGACGTAGATCCGTAGACACCGTAGACGTAGACCCGTAGACGTAGGCACCATAGACACCGTAGACGTAGACCCGTAGACGTAGACACTGTATTGCATTTAGGACCACATGGTTATTTTATATTATAATATGTGAGGAAAGAAGACAATAAATTGATTGGAGAGAAAGAGAGATGGAGAAAGAGAGATGCAGAAAGAGAGATGGAGACAAAGAGAGAGAGAGTGAGAGAGAGATGTGTGTTTGGGATCAGTGTTACGGCTAAACATATGCTACCTACTGCAGTCATTCAAATGATCAGTGGTCGGAACATCCCATTAACTTAAATGCAGACGTATAAAGACTAAATCAAACGACTTAAATTCAGACGTATACAGAGTGAATCGAACGACTTAAATATAGACGTATAAAGACTGAATCAAACGACATAAATACAGACGTATAAAGACTGAATCAAACGACTTAAATACAGACGTATAAAGACTGAATCAAACGACTTAAATACAGACGTATACAGACTGATTCAAACGACTTAAATACAGAGGTATACAGACTGAATCAAACGACTTAAATACAGACGTATAAAGACTGAATCAAACGACTTAAATACAGACGTATAAAGACTGAATCAAACGACTTAAATACAGACCTATACAGACTGAATTAAAATATCTTAGAAAGGCTTCTCATCTGTCAGTAGATAAAATACACACACGCTTACTCATTGCGGAACACACACACACACACACCATATATTGTTCATGTTTTAGATAACTTTAAAAGACAAATAGCTGCTTTGCAGTGATTGATGAAATACAGTTTGATATTAAGCTGAATAAAGGTGGTAGCTTACAGTTGAGTGTATGGTTTTTTGTGGTCTCTTTCAAGCCAGTCCTATTTAAGGGGGATGCAGAGGTCACATTCCTGAAGAGGAGATTCTGGAGATGAACCTATAAACATGGAAAACCAGCCGTAGGCTTCGAAAGCTTTCATTGCACTCAACCCTCCATTGTTGCTTGGAAACCAAACGTTAATTAGTATTAATTTATTTTCATTCATCTTCCACTTTGGCCATGGGCTTAGTATTAGTGGTTAAACAGCATTAAACTGGAACCTGGTCAGGTGAACTGCTTGAGTTATACCTACTGTAGAAAGACCTACTGCCCAGTATCAAGGGAGACCTTCAGTCACAGCCCAGTATCCAGGGAGACCTTCAGTCACAGCCCAGTATCCAGGGAGACCTTCAGTCACAGCCCAGTATCCAGGGAGACCTTCAGTCACAGCCCAGTATCAAGGGAGACCTTCAGTCATTTCAATTGCACAGGGTGGCATGAAGAAGACATTCAGTGGTCTAGGAAGACATTGGCCCTCATTCATGAAACGTCCGTACAATCAAGTTTGATCTTAAAATGATTGTACGATCATTTCACCGACAGTGCTGGAATTTATCAATATTATCTTTGTTGTATCCTTACAACCAAACTCACGTCTGTTCGGAGACCATGTAAACCAACGTCCAAAAATAAGATAATGCTTGATTCACAATAGGACCATCATCACAAAAAACAAAAATCACAACAGCCTCAGTAACAACATCCACAATTATAATAATCATAATAATAGATAATATAAAGTAAAATGACAAGGAATATAGTACATACAAACATACTAAAATGTTAAATAATGTATCACTTTCATTAATGTAGGATTTATTCCTTTCACTATGCTATATTTTTTTATCCCTTATTTCTGTTGTTCATGTGTTTGCAAGGTTTGAATTGCCTTTGTGTAGCTATGTAATGCACTAGAGAAATAAACTTGCTTTGCTTTGCTATTCCTAAGTCACTCATGCCTATAGTATCGACAAACTTGAAGATCATAAATGGTCATTATAATTTTGGTGGCTGGCATCTTGATTAGTTAAGAGGTGTTAAATTGAATAGTGAGAGGATAAATAAACCGGTGGTTATGCTTCGAGCAGTTACCCTAATAATGGCAGAGCTTGCTCTTCTAAAGGACCTCGGGTCTGGGCTGAGATGAGATGCGAAAGGCTATTCCGTGACCGTGATCAGTTTTTAATGGAGAATGACGAATGGTTAATTAACAGCAGCACGTTCTCGCATCCATGGCTTTATCCAATTTATCAATCTGCGATGACGTCTACACTCATTTCTAAGAGGTTCGGTCACAGCCCAGTCAGCCCAGGATCAGAAGACAGTCAGTCAGCCCAGGATCAGAAGACAGTCACTCAGCCCAGGATCAGAAGACAGTCAGTCCGCCCAGGATCAGAAGACAGTCAGTCAGCCCAGGATCAGAAGACAGTCAGTCAGCCCAGGATCAGAAGACAGTCAGTCAGCCCAGGATCAGAAGACAGTCAGTCCGCCCAGGATCAGAAGACAGTCAGTCCGCCCAGGATCAGAAGACAGTCAGTCAGCCCAGGATCAGAAGACAGTCAGTCCGCCCAGGATGAGAAGACAGTCAGTCAGCCCAGGATCAGAAGACAGTCAGTCAGCCCAGGATCAGAAGACAGTCTGTGAGAATGTTTTTGTGTCTTTTTCTCTTAAACAACAACAAAGGGGAAGGGGAGATTTTTTCAAAGCACAAACAATACACAGTTGGCTACAGTCTTTTTAAATATTCTCTAGAGAAGTCATAACTTTCCCCTCAAAACTCAACTCTTCAGTACTTCAAAATCCAAATCACATATTTATACCAAGCAAGTTTTTTCAGCCTTTTGTTGTGAATTAACCCTAATGCAGAATTTATCGATATAATTTCAGGACTGACTGACATCAATTTTAAGAAGAAAGAATTCCACTCACTGTTAGCTCCTTCAACAAATAATCTTTAATAAAGATTGAATGGTAAAAGCCTTGGCTTGATGAATCAGCAGCGTAGCACCCTGTATCCCACTGCTGGTTTGCATCTGAATCTAAGCTGGGTGAATCCAGGTCAGTCTTTGGATGGGTGACTACCTGGGTTTGGAAGGTCAGAATGGGGCACTGTTCTGTGATCTAAAGATGATGCCCATGGACAGCAATGGAAATGTGTCCAGCGTATGGTGCCATCTGTTAAATGGATGTCCTGACTCTGTGGATGCTAGAGATCCCATGGCCCTTATTGTAAGAGTAGGAAGTAGTTAGTGCTAGGCCTGGTTTCCTGGCTGAATCTGACCCTCAGGTCATTATCGCCACTTGATTGTCCTCAAGTTCAGTTGGTCTGGATGAGAGTGTCAGTGAAGTGATGGGAATGTGTTATAGTTAGAGAGTAGAAGGAGGTGCAGACTAGGGGAGAGGGAAAAGTAGGTGTAGAGAAATGAGAAAGAGGAGCAGAATGAGCACAGAAATTAGGTAGAAGGAGGTGTAGAATGTAGAGCAGGGAACTCCAACAGTTTGAGTTTGAAATATTGGTAGCTCACAACCTATTCATGAGTAGCTTGTGAAACAATTCAGAAGTATGGGAAGTCTTTATACGTTCCACCGCAAAATTTAATGAACTGATTTTACATGTAGACACCTTCTAATCAACACATTGTTGATATGATCCCAGCCCAGTTGAGCTTCTGTTGGTTTAAAAGCAAACTAACACGATATCTGCAAAATATATTTTCAGCATGTTGCTTGCCCTCTCTGTATTTGTCCTTTCTGTATCGCAAATGTAAACAGTTAGACCATAATTTGGATATATTTCTTATTTTTATAAAACAGCAACAGCCATAGGAAACATTCATAAAAGACCAAAACATACTTCTTTTGCTAAAACATATGAAAGGGCCAGATTTGCAGTTAAAGGAGTACTTTGCTTTGGGGGGGACTGTAGGGGGTTTCTATCCTGTTTGAAAGATTTCTAGGGCAGCAGGATTTCTTTCACAAGCAATTGCTTAGGAGCAAGGGAATGGTTTCTTTTCGCCAAACAACGCACACCTGTACCTCACAGAATGCGCTGATGAGCCTGCAAGACCTGAAAAATAAATCTAGTCACGTTTTGTTTCATTCCTTGATTGAAAGAGTCACTTTCAGCAATGTTCCTATCAGCAGATGTATTTGCAAATGCACAAGGGGTCAACATTTTTCCTCTTTCATAATGACTACAACTCTGTAGAGACTGGGTTTGTCCTGCTTTGGCTCATTTCTGAACAACATTTAGGTAGACTGGCTGAAATTGCTAGCTGGCTAACTAACTAATTACACAGCACAATGGCTTATCATCATAAAGGATACATTTTGAAAGTGATCTTACAGTACATGGCGACTTTGAACCATCAAGGTTTTAACCAGAGCTTTCTACTGACGATATCTTGGTGAAAAGTGTTCAAATACGTATTGGAGAATGTATTTACTAATCATAGTTGTACAGTTTTATTAGGAATAAGAGGCAAAATAGTAACTTCATTATGCTGATTTGTGCCAAGCTTCTTGCTTAACAAACATTGGCGGTGAGAACTGATGCAGTGCAAATAGTCTATTCTGCCGCAAAATTCAAATCTGCTCATGGATGAGAATTTGTATTTTTATCACTTAACATATCATTACCAACATTAGTAATAAGTACATTAGGTGAACTATGTTTAAATTCCCCTTTAAATTACAATTACACTGACGTTTATATAAATAGACTATATATTTTACCAGGTTTGTTTCTGAGTGAATCATTGAAAAGGGCTCCAATTTTGGTTTTATACCTTTATGAGTATCTGTAATATTGTCAGAGAAAAATCATACTACAGAATCCTAATCCAGATTTTTTTTTAAAACTGTATTTGGGGGAAAAAGTGTAATGTCCCATTTAGAACAGTTTATTTTTTCCCTTATTTGACTGGGTATATTGACAGATAATGTAGTACATTACCTTCTCTCATGCAATAATGACCTAGGGAAAGGTTCAAGGGGAGGGATAAATTCAAAGCAAAAAAAGAATAGCTTGCGACATGGTTAATGTTTTAAAAGTCGGTATAACCAAAAAAGTTGAGGACCCCTAATATATAGAGAGGGAGGGGACGAGAAGAAGAGGTAGGAGGAGGTGGAGAGAGGAGGACAGAAAGGAGGAAACAGAGGTAGGCGGTGCTGAGAACAGGGTGAGGTGGAACACATTAGTATGAAGGGATGCTCAGAAAGTTGAAGAGGCGTTTGTAGACGACAACTTGAAAATGTTGTCATACCTATCAGCCATGACCACTTTCTCCACCTACTCCTCCTTCACCAAACAACTCATCCATAACGAGGAACCAGTCCCGACAATTCTGACCGGCTCTGTTTCTATGTTGTGAGCAACTGGATTGGTTTGGATTTCCATGTCCCAAACAACAAACATAAACACTTGTAACAGGTTGGATGGATAGTTATTTTCCTGCTAATGTTATTACAGTGCTGAAAGCTGACAAGAGCGCAGGTCAGGGGTCATGTGGTAAATATCCACTCTCCTGTCGCTCATACACACACACACACACACACACATTGTAGGTACATGCTGTATCATTGTAGGTACATGCTGTATCATTGTAGGTACATGCTGTGTCATTGTAGGTACATGCTGTGTCAATGTAGGTACATGCTGTATCATTATAGGTACATGCTATGCAGGTTTAAGTATCTTACTAAGCTGTTTGTATCAACTACAGAATGTTTTTTTTTGTTCTGACATTTGCTGAAACTCCAATGAGACCCCTCAATCTCCTCAGACACACTTAGTCCTCTGAAGCATTCCCCTATTGCCCCCAAAATGGCATACATTCCTGTTGACTCCACTCCAGTGTTTTCCCAGAAATGGTGGTTAGACAGTTCAACCAGGTGGATCTCAACCCCATCTATTGTGAGCACACTTCATCACACTATGTGTGATGCACAATGAGACCTAATATGTCAGTTTTCTTTATTTGTGTGTCACATAATGGGTTTGATCCTGGCTGACCTTTCAAACTGTTTGAATTGAAAAGTATTGAATGTGTTTCTCAATAGTAATATAAGTATTTGCTGCCAACTATTAATATTTTACTTTAGAAAGGTTACATGATTACAGGAGGTAACAGGGGTTTTTACTCAACCAACCAATATGCAAAAATAAAACACTAGAATATATTTCAGTAAAACCAAAACATATATAAATATATTGGTTGAATATATTTATAAAGGTCATAAGCAAATGCAATTTATTTAAATATATTAGGTAAATATATGTGGAAAATACACCCCACAACCTTCTTTATCCAGATGTCAAGTCCCCTCTATATTGACATATCAGTGAAAAAGTCACTGCATTGTCTTGTATTATAAATAACACATTAGAAACATGTGTAGGATAATTTACCCATGAGGTTGCAGAAGGTCTGGACAGGGCACAGGGTAAATCCCCAATTAAAATAAATTTCCTTCACATATTTTTAATATCTGGAAATATATGAATGCGGCCAAAACTGTGATATTTCCATGTATTAGATTAGATTCAACTTTATTGTCATTGAACAATACAAGTACAGTACAACAAAATGCAGTTTGCGTCTAACCAGAAGTGCAAATAGAGGAGTGCAGAAAAATGTACAAGTACAAGAATATGTATATACAAGTGGAATGAATAAGTGTGCAATATATTTTCATACATTTAAATATGTGTACATGTAAGTATATATTTTGATGTCAGATGTAAATACAAGCACATACATTTTATTAGCATTTACTTGAATATATTACTTTTGCCTGTGGGAAGTAACAATTCTGTGTGGTTATAGAGGTTGTAACTCAGTTGTAGAGATGTTCCTACTGCAACAAGATGCTGAGACAGGACTTCTCGAGAAGTGAAAAATAATGTTCACAGTTAGCAATGTAAATATTCAAATTAAATCCATCAGAGTTGATATCAGTTGCTTCCTCATTAATTATCCTACAATAAAAAAATAAAAATGTAATGTTAAATGAGATTTCTAACCAGTGGATAATAGGCGGGGGGGATCTCTCTCGCGTTTCTCAGAGACATGAGCGTCTAACTCTCATTATCGTTCTGCTCCAGTGTGACAAATAATTTACATCCATGTAGAATCATAGCTGTGAGAAGGGTGCTAAAGGTAACCCTGACAAAGGAAAATTCCTCTGTCAAAGTTATAGAATTCTTCTATAGCTTTCTTCTGTCTGATCAGAAAGAAAATAAATAATTCAGAATACTACTTCAGAATTAGGCTTCTATCTTTGTCACAATGGATCAATGCCTTCTTTACAAATTACCCTTTATTTGCTTGTGAAAACAATGCAAACCAGTCACGATTCTCGACAAACACAATCGTGCGAAGAGGTCTTGTCGGCAAGAGAAAACTTGCTGACAATAAAGCTGATCTACCTGTGAGCTACCAAAATATTTAGGAACTTCCCCCTAGACAAACTGAGTAGCAGTGCCCTTTTCTAGAGATTTGTCTACCCATAGCAGTACTGGCAAAGTCAGAAGGAGAGCACACCGAGCTGGTCGAGCTAAACGATGCTGGCTTACGTCAGCCAGTGGCCCTGAATAGTGCAGTGACCTACACGTATGCAGCTCCTTCACACACCCTGTGTCCTCCAGATTACTGGCATGCGTTCACTTTGGTTTTCCCACCTGGCCACGTTGAAAGTGGATTTCCCTAACGGACTGCCCTCCTGCCCGCTGGCCGCTCCCCGGAGGAGGTTTCCACCAAGGCTCCTGTACTCCGCTACACGACTCCTATGTTGGGAAGAACCCCACCCCACAGCAGTTGGAGGTAGGGGTGTAGCCCGGGTGGCCGCTGTGGTTAGAGCAGTCCCCCAGTGGTGAGATGTTACAACCAATTTTAATTGTCCGTATTTGTGATTCTCGTTGCCAGTTCGCTGCCTCTGTGTCTCGCTCTACCGAAACAGGTGTTCAGTGCTACAAGACAGAAAGTATTTTAATATGTTTGTGATTACATTTTAAGGGTTAGGCTGACCACTTGCGTCCTCTCTGTACGGTCACACCCCTACATTATGTATTCTTGCCTAAGCTTCTGAGTTCTTTACGTACAAACAAATCTGGATAGTTACTAATTGATGTGACAATTCAAATTTGTGTAGCTTTGCATTCGGTGTGTACTTCTGATGTGTGTACCAGAACAAACACATGAGTTAGGTTAAGTGCTTTTAATATTAATAAAAATAACAATAATAATAAAAAATCTTCTAAGTACCAGCACAAATTATATATTTTGAATTCTTTCATTGTATTCATTTTTATGTGGAATCAAAGCCTCCAATATGTTAAGTGGGACAAATGATATACAAGTGTTATATGAACCAGTAGCTACTACTAAGTCATATTAAAGACCTGAAACTGAAGAGACGTGAGGGAGCTATGGATTTGAATAGTTTCCAGTGTGTAAGAGATGTTTTAATTTGTTAAAAAGATTTTCATCAGCAGTGAAAGCCATGGGGGAATTCCCACACAAACACACACAGGCACGCACATACACACACACACACACACACGCAGGCACGCATGCGCGCACACACACACACGCACGCACACGCACACACACACACAAGCGTGCGTGCGTGGATACAAAACCACATGCATCACATAATTTTTCATTAAATTGTATTTATTGCATGCATTAATTTAAGGTCTCTGGCCTCGTTTTTTGAAGGTGTAAGTGAAAATACTGTGTTGTGTGTATGGCTACAATATCTGAAGCAACCATATAAGGAAGGCTATGAGAGTTGTTGGGATGGTTGGGTGTGTGTATGTCTTTGGTTGGGTGTGTGTGTGTGTGTGTGTGTGTGTGTGTGTGCGTGTTGGAGGGGTAACGGCAGTTAATTGTGGCCAGGATTTCCTGTGCACACGAGACCACCACTCTCTTCTTGACAGTGTGGAAAAGCCCCAGTCCCCAGGCATTCCCTTCTACTCAGCCTGACAGTCAACAACCGTGTTGCTGACTTCTATCTCAGAAATATCAAAATACCAGATTGAAATACTAGATTGGTACATTTACGACATTGTATGTCTGTTATGAGGTCGGCCCTAACATGGTTCTAGTCTGGTGCTAGCATGGTTCTAGTCTGGTGCTAGCATGGTTCTAGTCTGGTGCTAGCATGGTTCTAGCCTATTTCTAGCATGCAGCGTTTTAAAAGATGGGTGGTCTAGGGTGGTCCAGTTTGTCTAAGCCGCAGCCTCCGGCTGCTGAACGCTGCTGCAGATTGGGTATAAATCTGGCCTGCTGCTCTATCAGCAAAAGCTTTCTCTTCAATCACTCTTCACTTTCCAAGTCCAATAAAGTTTAAACGTGCTTGAAAAATATATTTCCAAATAGAGTGTAAAGGGTGTTAAATGACATGAGATCAACACAAGATAGGACAAAGAACACATGCAAATAGCTGGTATGAACAGGGCTTTTGTTTTTCCCTTTGAACCACAAATGGCTAACTTTTCAAAACACCGAATGTTGAAATGGAAAATATCTGAATTGTGCTGCCAGTCCAAACTTAGCCTATGGACACTGAAACGGGATTGTTTTGCACTATTAATCTGCATCTATGGACGCTTTTGTAGTTACCACAGGATATTATCAACTGTTTTGTTTTTGGAAACACCCCTTAACAAACACACATAAGCAAAAATTAGCAATAGTTTGTCAGATACTGTAGGTCAGTGGGAATATCCATCCTTCTATGGGGATTAAGTGCTCTTGTAACAATGGTGTCCTTCTTGAATTCCAATGATAAATGCCATCCCTTGGCTAGGCACCATGTAAAACCCTTCAATTAGGATGACCCATTCTGACAAAAAAATGATATACATGAAAAGTCTAAAAACCATGTTGAACACAAACAACGGGAAAAATAACATACAGTTATTCAAGATGTATGTGTTCCAATTTTATTCATAAACGTATGTCACACTAAATCTTTTTATTTTATTTTAAATATATCCTAATATGCATCGCATGCCCAACCCGGAATAGAAAAATCAAAACACATGCTACTACAGTGTGTGTTGTGCAGTGCTTGTATGCTGCAGGTGTTAGTACCTTTAAATAATGGAATCAGTGATTTCAAAGATTTACAAGGGATTCTATCCACTGGCAAGCGGTTATTAGGGGTGGGGTTTCAAGAGTTTATTAGCCAATCAAAACCTTTCAATATGTCAGCTATTCTGTGTGGATTCTATGGAGGTTAAGGGGGATATTTTTAATTTGCACACCGAGATTTGACTTCCGCTTTGTGACCCAAAACCTCATGCCTGAGGAGAAATAAGTTTAACTGCCTTTCTCAGCGATAGAATGAGTTTTTTTTATGTATACCAACTTCGGGATTCCATTCAGCTAGGCTGTCTTCTGCCTCTGATCCTAATTTGTTAGGTCTAAATTCAGTGTCACTTTGTGCTAGTTAATTTAAATGTAGGGGAATTACCAGGTGAGCAAAGCTATGAATCATTAATCACTTAAACAAATGAATGTCAAAGGACTGACAACCTTAGATTTTAGCAAATGTAGCTTCTATTTCAGCAAATCCAAATTTTTTAAACATCGTACGTGTAAATATCATTGGTGTTACTGCTCCTACTGAACGTGACGGTACCAGTTAATTAAAGTCATTAACCTACTAAATTAGTTCATTTAGTCTGAAGCAATTAAATCCACATAGGTTGAAATGAAGTATAATTAAGAAAACAAATGCCCGACTCAAGAAAGAACCGTGCTTATTGAGCCCGTAAACGTCTTCAGTCGGTCCAGTCACATCTCAGCAGCTATGAGGGCACATTACTCTTTAGTCAATGAGTTGACCTCTAGCCTACAGCAAAGAAACATGGTCCATGGGTGACTAGGACCCTTCACCGTTTTTTGGTTGTGAGACAGACAGAGGGCGGAAGAGGTTTTGGGAAATGGTGGTTAGCGTGGTAAGAAGGGGGTGGGGGCGGTGTGGATGGTGAGTTGCCTACGTTCACCAGGTGGTTTACAATCTGGAAGGAAAGCCATTGTTAACGTTCATGTTTTTTCTTAAACCCATCGGAAATGTCAATGCAAGAAAGCCTCAGAAATTAGGTTCACTGGCTGTTTTGCTACAACTGGTGCTATTTGTAAGAGCATAAGAAGTCCTGTCTGACCCGTAGGACACACACACACAAATACACACAAAGACACACAACATCATCACAATAAAGAATATATATTTTTATCCTTGCGGAGGATCTAGTAACACATGCTTATCTGGTCATACATTATGTTGCTCGTTTGCTTTCAGGAGAAACATTATTGTTTTTAGTGATACGTATTGAAAGGGAGAGAGAGGGGGGGAGAGAGAGAGAAAGAGAGAGGGAGAGAGAGAGGGAGAGTGAAGGAGAGAAAGGAGAAAGCAGCGAGAGAAAAAAAGAGTCAGAATGCCAGAGAGGTAGAGAATAAGAACGAACGAGTTAGAGGCTTCCATCATCAGCCTCCCACACATAACCCCCCGCCGCTCCATCCATCGTCCATGTTAATGACAGCCTTTTGTGTCTCGCTGAGAAAAGCACTGTTAACAACACGATATAGTGGAGGGCAGAGAATGCCTTATCACTGTTAAACCCACGCAAAATTAACCCACTATGGCTTCCTTTCACCACAAATGGATGTTAAACAAACAATTGAAATCTACTTTTTTGTATGCATTTTAGGATAAAAGCCTATGAGATTAGTTACTTTCTGTGCATTTCAACATTATTTTGTAAAAAATAAAGCGCCTTCATATTGAGGTTTTGGTTGTTTCTTTACATACTTTACAACTGTACATTGATTCATGTTACAGAAACGACTTTTCCAACCCCCTTTTAACCACACACCCTATTTTCCATCACCCCTCTCCACGCCACTTCCCCCTCCTCCCCCAACACTCAGATCACCCCTATGGCAGGGAAAAGTACACACATCATTAACAAAACCAAAAAATAATATTACAGGGAAAAGAGAAAAACATCCCTCTCTATAATAACAACATTAATAATAATAACAAACAGAAATGTTGAAAATAAATATTAACATTGGTATTAATGTACATTGTTACTTTGGTGCTCCGTAGAAGTTCACTTATTGTAAACATTTTTATTTATCGTATTTTTCCGCTGCAAGTCTCTTATTTGACATGTAAGTCATTATTGAATTATTCAATAGTCAATGACAGTGCAAAACCACACGTAAGCACAATACCCTGCACTGTGCAAGTAAATACAGTGTATTACTTGGCATTTTTATTCATATTTCACATATACCGATATGATATATATTTCACATGTATTTTTCTCTTTATGTGACCCCCAGATATATTACACACCCCCGCCTAGGTTGGGGGAGGCAGTGGGTAGAGGAGCAATGTAAAGAACAGAGAAAGTCAAGTTAGAGAAATGTTTCCCTTGCACTTCCAGTCCCGTTCCCATAGACACTCAGAGTCCCGCTACTAAAGACACTCAGAGCCCTGTTCCTACAGACACTC
>JACXGI010013189.1:7017-21356 GCA_016801175.1 Esox masquinongy | reverse complement strand
TCGTCTTTTGGACAGCTGTCAAGTCAGCAGTCTTCCCCATGATTGTGTAGCCTACAGAACTAGACTGAGAGACCATTTAAAGGCCTTTGCAGGTGTTTTGAGTTAATTAGCTGATTAGAGTGTGGCACCAGGTGTCTTCAATATTGAACCTTTTCACAATATTCTAATTTTCTGAGATACTGAATTTGGGGTTTTCAGTAGTTGTCAGTTATAATCATCAAAATTAAAAGGAATAAACACTTGAAATATATCAGTCTGTGTGGAATGAATGTATACATTATACAAGTTTCACTTTTTGAATGGAATTACTGAAATAAATCAACTTTTTGATGATATTCTAATTATATGACCAGCACCTGTAATGGCAGACAATTTGTACCCATGGGTACGTAGCCAAATACCCGAGTGCACATACTCAAACTAATCACACCCCAATACTATTTGCATCAATCTACATTTACTTTGACTATTACATGGTAAACACCCTATGATTTGGTGAGGTAATGACTTAACTCTTTGAGTTAAGTCATTAGGTAAGGTAATGACTGGTGAGGTAATGATTTGGTGAGGTAATGACTTATACTGACACTTTGCCCTTGGCCGGCTAGCACACTTTGGCCTTGGCCGGCTAGCACAAAGTCAAATTCAGGTCATCAAATGTACCTTTGAAACTTTGATAATATGTATTTAAATTCCCCATTCCCCAATGTCCCCATCTAACGTTAGCTAGCTAACATCATTGGACAAATCCGTTACTACAGTCTAAAATCAAACCATTAGCCCTATTTTTAGTGGTTAAAAACGTAATATAGCTATATGGCAACACAGCAGGGTATTTCGATTAACTGCAGGAGATGTGAAAGTTTCACATTTTGCCCAAGCATGTTCAGCTGTAGCCAGTTAGAGCTAGCTAGCTAGCACTAATGCTACTAGTTAGCAAAATTACTGTATGCCTTCGTCATTGTTGGCTAACATTTGCTAAATTACTTGGCTAACCTCTAACATTTGCTAAATTTGCTCGACATAGCTAACTATAAATGTTTGCACATTGGATCATTTCATTTTAATTATACAAACAGCGAGAAAACACAACGTTGCTGAAACGGTTATATTTTGTATTTAATGTAGCCTACCTTTTTTAATTGAATCCTCCTTTGGCACATGCAACCATTGGCACGTAGCTATCAACGTTTGTATTTTTTTAACTTTATTGTCAGTACAACGAAATGCAGTAAATACTATGCCCCATATGAGGATCAAACTCACAACCTAGAGATCATGAGACTGATGCCCCACCTATTGCGCTAAGAAACCAGCTGCCAGTGCGGAGTGACCACTATCCTTTAGCCGTTGATGCACGTAGCTATCCGTCACATATTGCATCATTCATTTGGGTGGGTGTAAATAGCTGATTAGCTGCCGTGTGGCTATCCTCAACTGGGTGCAAATAGACACTCTGTTAAAATAAATATTTTATTTTATATATCTTTTTTTTGGGGTGGGGGGGTGGACATATTTCAATAACTAGTAAAATAAAACAGTATTTGAAAATACAGAACAATTCAAACTTTTTTATGGCTACCAATATTGTTTTCCAAAAAACATTTTCTGTTTATTACTGCAAGCCCTATGTCATTTAACACATAAATGGCTCGTGCTGTCAGAACCTGAAGAGCTTAATTGACACATTAAATTCTCAAGCACACACAACTATTCATATGAGAATGTGTTTAATTAACCTCTTGGTGGGTAATAATAGCCTAACACTGGGAAATGTTGATACTGAACATAATCACATTTTCCAAAATAGTTACATATGTACGCAGGCCCGACTCCAGGATTAAATGACTGAGGGAGAATTTTTATCAATGGGGGGAGGGAGGCATATCTAGTTCATATACCATTTTCTGGGAAACAAAATTGGAGAGCCCAGATTCTATCTGGGGAGGCAATGCCTGGCTTTGCCCCCTCGTGGATCCGGGCTTGTATGTACGTAATTCCTACGGTGCTGCATTGCATAATAATAATCATAGTAATCTCAGAATGTGGTATGAAATGAAAATTACTGGCAAACCAAAACCAATTCAAGGAAAGCACCCACAAGATTACCTCCTAAAAGCTGACTTGCAAATAATACATCTTTCCCAAAAGGGACCCACTATGAATGCACCTATATTTGCCTTAGAAAAATCAAAACAAAATTACCCAATGTAGGATAGGAAGTGAAATAAAAAACTTGAGCATAAAAGCGAGGACAACAAAAAAGTTCAGGCTTCTCTATAGTTACAGTGGATATAAAAAGTCTACACACCCCTGTTAAAATGCCAGGTTCTTGTGATGTAAAAGAATGAGACAAAGATAAATCATGTCAGGACTTTTTCCACCTTTAATGTGACCCATAACGTGAACAATTCAATTGAAAAACAAACTGAAATCTTTGAGGGGGAAAAATAAAAAAATAAAAAACTCACAATAACCTGGTTGCATAAGTGTGCATACCCTTAAACTAAAACTTTGTTGAAGCCCCTTTTGATTTTATTACAGGACTCAGTCTTTTTGGGTAGGAGTCTATTAGCATGGCACATCTTGACGTGGCAATATTTGCCCACTCTTCTTTGCAAAAGCGCTTCAAATCTGTCAGATTGTGAAGACATCTCCTCTGCACAGCCCTCTTCAGATCACCCCACAGATGTTCAATTGGATTCAGGTCTGGGCTCTGGCTGGGCCATTCCAAAACATTAATCTTCTTCTGGTGAAGCCATGCTTTTGTGGATTTGGATGTGTGCTTTGGGTCATTGTCATGCTGAAAGGTGAACTTCCTCTTCATCTTCAGCTATCTAACGGACGCCTGAAGGTTTTGTGCCAAAATTGCCTGGTATTTGGAACTAATCATAATTCCCTCCACCCTGACTAAGGCCCCGGTTCCAGCTGAAGAAAAACTGCCCCAAATCATGATGCTGCCACCAACATGCTTCACTGTGGGTATGATGTTCTTTGGGGTGTGTAGACTTTGTATATCCACTGTATGAAAATAAAAGAAACCAATGGTGTTTGTCTGGCTATCGTGGTGAAACGAGTCATGCTTCTTGCAGCTTTTAAAAATGAGCTGGGCCTGCATAGCTGAAAGACATCTGTGTCTTAACCCTAAGCTGTCTTGAGAGTTACTGGTTGTTACTTTTGGACCAGGCTTGTGAGGTACACTTCCGTGCAAATCTGTCTCTATCAAGTAAGCATTATCAACAAATCAGACAGGAAATGCCAGATCTTGGTTTAACCATTTATTAGAGAAACAATGCACAACAAAACACATACAATGTCTTGGCGTTAGGCTCTGTCCTTTTGGGGTAACTCACTGTCACAATTGTATATACAATACCACTAATAACAACATTAGCACTGTAAAATTATTAATAGCAGTAACAATGGCAATGAGCCAGGTATGCAGTACCAATCCTCCCACAGAAGGAAACAGAACCAAACAGTGGCGGCTGGGTGAACCAAACACTAGCTGCGCTTCATAAATAGAGTATAAAGTTTCTGTAGACCTAGAAATACAGCTCCTGCACCACCCATCTCAAAGCCTCAGTGCTCAATGTCCTTAACATCTGCAGTGAGGTTGAACAACATTTTTTTATTCATGAAATTTTTAAAATCATCACTGTGTAGATTGATTGTGGGGAAGAATCTCACCCAGAGTCATGTGTACTGCAAGGACTTATTTGGGACTTAAATGTTCAACCTAAACTTGGAGGATTTGTCAGTAATAAAACAGATGTTTTGTGTCAAATTATTTTAAAAAAAGGTCTACATCATCTGTCACATGTTAACTATACAATCTGTGACACAAAATCTGTCACACAAAGTCCCCCTCCCTTGACTAGCGGAATATCAACCGCTAGTCAAGGGAGGGGGACTTTGTGTGTATTGCGCAGGCACAAAACATATGTTCTACAAAGCATTTGCTACAAAGCACAGCCAGTGTAAATGCGATGATCTCTAATCGGGACTTGTCTGAGAGAGGTGCTCTAGTATGAATGCAATCCAAGCACCTATAAGCGCTTGTATTATACAAAGACTTGTATTCATGCTTGATGGTGCTGGCCATTTGTAGACAACTGTCTCAGGAGAAATTGCAGGTTGTCTTTGATGGGGATGTACTGTATTGACAGGAACATTCCTTGCCAGTACCATCAGACTCAAGGAAGATCTAAGAGGGCTCAACACTGCTGATGATATTGTGTTTGTCTGACCTTAAGACTCAATCATTATGCACTGTAAGCAGATCTTCGTTAATGACCCACCTAATCTCACTGTCCTACAATTGCAGCATAGAAAGCTTCTTGTGGCATTTTGAAAGCACACCTTACAATCTATTGAAGATCTCATGAAACCCCTCGATTATGACTATTGTTCTGGTTCATAACTTAATTTTGGCTAGCATTTTTTATTAAAACAAGGTTGGTTTTGTCGAGAAGGCCACTTATGAGCTTCAACTATATTTGTGACCATCAACTATATTTTATTTATACAAATGTGCATTAGCGAGTATGACCGTCTCGTTTTCCACTATACTTCCTGCATTTAGTGACATAACTTTAAATTTAACATTTTTGCAACCCTTATTTTTACCACGTATGTTGACTGAGATCAAATTCATTTTCATAGTAATGACCAGTGGCACAATTAGTGTTAATTGCCTTACTCAGATTCCCCTGTCATTCCGTGTGGGAATGTGACATTTTTCACATCCCTGTATTTTCCTACCTGTCAATGGATTTGATTGTCAACAGCCGAAAGCGAAGCACCTACTTGGGTGATTCTTCGGGAGGCGGTAGGCTAAGCTAAACAGCAGAAAGTCCACTAAACAAGTGGAATTAGTCTGGTAAGCAAACTAGCTTGCTAGGTAGCCAGTTCAAATGAACTAACTTGTCATTAGTCCAACCACTCTGTTTTCTGTCAAAACCACCAGATGTTTAATATCAAAGAACTTACAAAAAACAGTTGATTAAAAAATGCTAAGAAAAAAACATTTAAATCAATGATTTATTTACAAATGTACAGGAGCTGTCTGCCTTCATATGCCCTTTGCCATCGGATAATGGGTATAAGTTGCATTTAATACCAAAGGTGCCTTATTGCTATTATGAACTGTTTAATTTCTGAAAAGAATCTTGACTTTATTCACCAAGGTGCTTCAGATGAAGTGGTATTGGCATGCTTGCCATCACAGTGTTGTAGGCTAAGAAGCCAATTTATGGGGCAAGGCATCATACCATAATGTCCTGTTATGAATAGATTATTTCCAATCTGTAGTGTTCTTAGCCTGCCAGATGTGACCTACGTTTCTCACAGTGCAGGGAGAGCTGTGACTCACTTCACTGTAGAGGGGCCTATTGCAACTGCAATATTTTCTCAGAAAATGGAAAGTGTTTTGATTGGTTCGTTTTTGCTAGCTATTTGCATGCGTAATGCCACGTTTCCTCATCAATACGGTACGCCATAGATATTGGAAGTAAAATGACAGTTAGGTTTTGCGGGATGCTGCTTTATTAGAACATAAATTCTGATTTGTTCAGTTTGACATGGGGATATCCAACTGGCAGTGCGCCTAAACTCTATTATCAACTCTTCTTGCAGACCACATCAAAACACCTTTTCCATACTCTTAAGTCAGGAGAACTTTGCGTCAGGTCAGGTCAGCAAGGCTAAGATGTTCTTGGTCATCTTGTGAGAAACAAGAGAATGATAGCACAAATGGTGTAACAGGAATTATTGTATGACTTCATCAGTACATTTACCAAAGAGTAGTTTTAATTGTGCTGTGTTGTCCATCACATTCCTTCAATTTGCATGAATGGAAAAAGCATCTATATAACAGAAAAAGCAAGGTATCAATAACAGTAGCAATAAAAATGTCAATGCTTACTATTCTAGGAGATGTATTGCTTGCTTTAATAAGGTGCCAAACCACTCTATCCTCTTATTGTTCAGTCTGTGGTCTAGCAGTACTACCCCTAGCTCTAGGGACTGTAAATTCATCGCTAGGGCTCATTACCCATCCCAACCCCCATACCATTTCTCCAACCTTCCAGTCTTAAACCTCTGTGCTTTCACAACAATGTCCTACTATATCCTTTTAAGCCTCACAGGTGAAAAACTGGAAATAACAACAACTCCCATAGCTTAGATGTCCCCTCCTTCCCCATAGAAAACTGCAAGGTGAAGAAAAATAGTTACTTGCACATAGAAAGACTGGGCTCATTAAGATCCAGGTTTAGTGTCCATTAACTTAAGAGGCTTTGAGGAGCTGGTCGGATGCATGAAAATATTATTGAAAGGACTCTTTAGGTGCCTACAATCCTGTCCTTCAGGTTAATTTTAATGAGCAATGTTATCATACTACAAGACATGGGCAAAAACAATTATGTAGCTTTTTCTTGTGTTAAACATAAGGAAAATTTACTTAAATATAGAGAATTGGCTAAAGACAGCTATTCCCTTTGTCTTCAAATGCAGTTATTATAAAACAAATGATATTTAAATTTTTAATGTAATATCAACATGTCAGCTTCTTATAGTTTTGCCTAATTCATTAACTTTTTAGTTATTATTATTTCATTGCTGCTACTGTTGTAAACATTTCTTTTAGTATAGTTGTTCAGTAAGAACCTGTAAGCAAGAATTTCAATGTTTTTGTAAATGAGAGATGGGCCTTGACTGCTGAGGACAGGCGGGTAATGATGGGATGCATGAAGCCAAGGCTCCGAGAGTCGAAATTTCAACCCAGTTTGCTCGAAGCGAAAGGGCCGAGGCTTGCTTCGGAGAAAAAAATACCACGTGATGGCTGACGCCACAGATTTCGGAACATGCTTGTTTTAAAAGACGAGGCGCTTTCCTAGTATAGGGCGTTCCAAGCCTTCTCAGCGAGCATGTTATATGTCGTGGAGCTCCGCCCCTAGAGGGCTTTTAGCCCCTAGTGGTTTACCCTGCTGCGTCAGCGGCCGTCACTGAAAATTAATTATGGACATAGCTCAGACAAACGGGGCACGCCTGCCCCTATAAGTACCGAGCATAACCTACACTCACCCTCCCTTTTCCTTCAGCACTGTCTGAACTACTCTGGATTGTATTGCACAACTTGAGATTTTTTTGTCGCCAGTCTTTCTTTACTACCTGCGTCTCAAGAATAAAGAGACTTTTTGCCGCCGCTTGCCATTGCGCTGCGCTGGGTACAAGTGAGGACACTCATACTACATGTGTGTCTTGCTTAGGTCCTAAGGTCTAAGGTCCTTAGGTCTAAGAGAGCCAGCTTCTTTGAGGAGGTGGTTAACATTGAGGGCGTCCTCAGTTCAACCTCGGATAACGGCGCTTCTGGTGACGACCTCAGGGAAGGGGAGGAGGGCCCTTCTAAGGGCTTGACTCCCTTGACCCAGGCTGCCCCACCTCCTCAACCCGTGGGGAAGGAATGTGGGGCTGCTTTTCCCAGTTCATCACGCGGCGACATGGACAATGACCTTTCCTACGCTGCCTCTCTTGCTTGGCCTCTCCCTCTTTGAGTGGAATTTAATGGCATAATCGAGAGGGCTTCACTCAAGATTGAGCTGCCCCTTCCGCCCCTCCCTCCTCCATTTGAGGAGGGCCTTTGTTTCCTGGGCTGAGCATACCAAGGAAGTGGAGGCGCCTGCCCCCAAGGTTCAGGGTCTACATGCCCCCCTGTCCGCCAAGGCTCTGGTGAGATCTTACTCTGCGTTTACTAAAATGATGGGCCGTCAACAAGCCATTAGCTCTGCCGTCCCTCCTCTGGAGCAAGCACTAGTGGCGCACTTTCTTCCCAGCATTGGATGGCATGGGAAAACCTGGTTCTTCACTTTCCTAAGGATAAGTTTATGGCGCAGCTTTCTGACAAGACCTACGTTTTCGGGGCACAGGCTGTGGTGGTCTCGAACAGCGTAGCTATCCTGGCTTTGGCCGCAGCGGGAATGATGGAAGGCGCTTCGACCCTCTCGCCACATGTGATTGGGGAGATTGATGGATATCTCAAGGCCATCCTCCATCTCAACCAGGCCCTGGCTGTGTGTGCCGGGCGCACCATGGCTACTTCAGTGATGGGGCACCAGCACCTCTGGCTGTCCCTCTCCTCCCTCAAGGAGTTGGATTGTACGCCGCTGCTGAATTCTCCCATCACTCCAAACGGGCTCTTTGGCGACACTGTCCACTCCACCATGGAGACCTTCAAAAGAAAAATCGAGGACAAGAAAGAGCTCTCTCGTCACCTCACCCTGGCGCAGCGTTCTGCTCCCTCTGCAACCGACGTTCGTCACTCCCGTGCGCCTCAGCGCCCCAGAGGCTTGGCCAGGATGTGTCACCATCGTCAAACTGCTGCCTCCGCTTCGGCCATATTGTCTGCTGCTCCTGCTCCGCGGGACCCCTCCCTGCCCTCTGTGCCTCCGTCTGCTGTGGTGCGGTCCAGATCCCGGACCTTGGGCCCGAGATTTGCAGTTCCCTGGCCCATGGTGAAGAAGAGCAAGCGCTCCTGACTAGGCGTGGAGACGGCTGGAGACAGCAGCGTTGCCTACCCGGCCCCCACACCTGACTCTCTTTCTGTTGCATTGGCCGAGTCATGTGACGTCACCGACCGTTTAATAAATCTGCCACAGAATCATACTCTTATGGTGTAAGTTGTGCTTCTGTGCAGTCTCAGGCAGTGCCTGAGCCTGGAATTTCTACTATTCCCATTGTCAGGGCCAGTTTGCCTCCATTGGTTACCGTTGTGACGACAGTTAACACTGTCATTTTCTAATTTGGTTCCTTTAGATATGAGCAGTAGCGCTTATGAGCGGTCTCTCCCTCACAGCCGCGCTGTAGCTGTCAGGGCTCATACACACACGGTTTGCTCTCAGTCTCTTTCCTTTTCGGTGAGGGTGAACAAATGTAAGTTCTTGTATGCTTCGCAGTCTGAGCTGGCTTCTGGGGAAGTTATAGGTATAACTATTCCAGCCGTACATCTCGCTCACTTAGATTAGAGAAAACGCTGTCAGGGTCTGTGTGTACTACTTCTCCTGCCATTGGAGCTCCCTTTCGATTCCCACCCCCCTTGCCATGTCTCTTCATCCTCGGTTGAGCACGGCAGCGGTAGAGGCAGAGATAGATTACGAGACATTTCTGAGAGATGCCCCTCAATTACACCCACTCCTGCTCTCACAGCACTATTTGGAATGTTGTCATCATTGTACTCTCTCGGCTTGGCTCGATCGCACGATCAGAAAGCGTTACTCAGTACAGTTTCACAAGCCTCCTCCTCCTTTCTCGGGAGTGGTGGAGACGGTGATGTCATCGCCGGACAAGGCAACTGCCCTCCTGTCAGAAATAACGGAACTCCTGAACATGGAGGCTATAGCGGTGGTCCCAGAGAACCAAAAGCGGAAAGTGGCTTTTACTCCCTCTACTTCCGGGTTCCGAAGAAGACAGGAGATGTGAGACCAAATTTGGACCTACGGGCTCTCAACGAGTGTGTGACCAAATGACCATTTCGCATGCTCACTACGACACGTCTGTTGGTATCTATCCTTCCGGGTGATTTTTGCATGAGCATAGACCTCAAGGACGCTTACTTTCATGTGCCGATTATCCCTCAGCACAGGTTTTTCTGTTTCACTCTCCAAGGCCCGGCTGATGAATACATGAGGGTGCCATTCGGTTATGCTGTGGCTCTGTACACTTTCTCCAAGTGCATGGAGATGGCCCTGGAACCGTTACGCAGACGGGGCATCAGAGTCCTGGCCAATCTGGACGATCTATTGATCCAGGCCTTGTCAGATTTAGCTACTAGAATAGTGTCTGCGTCTTTTCATTGAGACATCTCTTTTGGCTATGTTCACTTGAAAGATGGCTAATATATTAAACTTTAATAGGGGTGTACTCACTTTTGTTGCCAGCGGTTTAGACATTAATGGCTGTGTGTTGAGTTATTTTGAGGGGACAGCAAATTTACACTTATACAAGCTGTACACTCACTACTTTACATTGTAGCAAAGTGTCATTTCTTCAGTGTTGTCACATGAAAAGATATACTCAAATATTTACAAAAATGTGAGGGGTGTACTCACTTTTGTGAGATACTGAACCTGTATATCTAACTACATCGTTTGTCAATGGTAGAATGAAGTGTTACATGTCTGGATTAAGATAATGGCAACAAGTGAAACGCCAAGTCTCCTCTTCCAGGTCCCTTGTATCCTTTGCAAACAAAACACGATCGCGGCATTTTCCACAATGATAGAAATAAAACTGAAGTCCACTGACAATATTCACGATAATGGGCTAGCTAGAGAAACTCTCACCTCGCGTAGCTTCTGGAGGTTAAAGTTTACTCCCACCCCGATGACGTCATCTCCAAAGCACACAAGCTGTGTGAATGTCTGTAGGAAATAGTTCGCTAGTGCTGTTTGGATTGACTAAATTCTGCCGGTTGTTTGGTCACTGTACAGTTTAAAAAAATCAATGCTACCGCAACAGATTACTAAATGTAGTTTGAAGTGTTTTGGAGTAGTTTTCCACTTGCAATGCAGCTTTGCAGTAGTGGGGCACAGTTTCCATTCACTGAATAATCAGACTGGTCTCAGAAGGATGACGTAGACTATTTTACGTAAATTTTAGGCAGGGGATTTCGTAAGATATATTACGTGCAGTAAAATAACGTTAGAGTCGGAATGGAGAAAAAAAAAAAGCAGTTACCACAGTTTGAACTGGGGACCTTCCACATCCTAGTCAGGCACACTACCCACTACTCCACTGAGGAATCTGTAATCTGTTTTGGTGAGTGGTGTTGTCACAATATAAATATGTTTGAAGTGATTTTCTTTCTAATCCTAACCCAGACCATAACTCTAACCTTAACCCCAGTGCTGTGATACCTAACCTGAACCCCAGAGCTGTGAGACGTAACCTTAACCTAACCTTTTTTGTTTCCTAACCGTAGCCCAAACCTTAACCCTAACCTTAACCCCGGTGCTGTGAGATCTAACCTTAACCCTAACCCCAGTGCTGTGATGCCTAATGCTAACGTAACATTAACGATAAAATGCTTTTATAACATATTCTAGCAACCTTGCTCTTGTTGTTACTCACCCAAAATCCCCATGTCTGGTGTGGGGCAGTGGGTAAGGCAACCACCTACTTAACCCAATGTTGCTGGTTCGAAACACAGTTCAAACATTTTGTTAAAAAATCGTCTTTCATAGCATTCGTACATATCGTACGTTTGTCTGGCGTTCATATGTTATTTAACGTTTTAATAGCGCTCGTAACATTTGATACGTTGTAATAGCGTTCGTAAGATATGTTACATTTTAATATTTTCGTTATGTATCATACGTTTTGGTGGCGCATTGTAATGTAACCTAACGTAACGTCACATATCATACGAAATCAGGTGCCATGGATTTTCATAAAATAGTCTACGTAGGTTCCTGAGACCAGGTTGGAATAATGGATGGTTGGAAAAAATGACTCTGTCCATTCCAGACTTACTTTTGGTAAGTGATTTTTTGGATAAATATGATTCTTATATGAACTATCCCTTTAAGAGATTTTCATGTTTTGTTCTACTACACACGCACACACTGGTTGGAAAAAGCCATCTCTCGCTGTTGCCTACCATAATTTTTTTCCCGAACTAAGGTTTCATGGGGGACAGTTCTTTACTGTGTTTAAACACCGCCGTGTCCGCAGATAGCGCTGTAGCAAATGTGAATTGCACATGAACCAATCGCCATGTAGCCCAATACAACAAGGGAGGGGCCATCTTTGCTCACACCGACACGAGTGCTAGCTAGCTAATAATCCCACATTTCAAAGTAGTGATGGGAAAACTGGATCATTTTAGTGACTTGGTTCTTTAAGTCTCGTTCAGTAAAATGAACGACTAATTTTCAAAGGGTATAAGGTATAAGCGATATGCTCTGAATTGGAAAATACAACATGTGGATTATGACATTGATGAGGCATTATTTCACTACAATTTGATGAACTCCTGAAACAGACGAAGATCAAGATTTTTTTCAACATCCGACTGAAACTGTTTGAATGCGAAATCACATACATAGCTACTGTGGGTTCTGATTTGCGTTTTTACCAACAAGTTAGAATATGTGTATCAACAAGTTAGAATATGTTGTGCTTATTCCTCCTAACGTATATCAACTATGTAACGTTAGCTAAATTGTGTTTCTTAGGGTAACATTATCCACATGTGTGATAGCTAACTCTTCGCAGTAACATTGTCTGTTCTTAGCTAGACTAGCTTAACCTTCACTTGGTACAATTCCGTTACTGAGGTGTTGTGACGGTTCTCCATTCGGGTCCATCGTAGCAATCAGCTCCGCTGGTTGCAGCCACTTCACCTCCCTCCAGGAACTGGCGTTTGATGTCCCCGGAATATTTGGCACACAAATCAAAGGTACTCTTCACTTAAGTCTCGTTATCCCTCACATCTGTCACTAATCAGGGTTTAATCACAGGTGTATATAGGACTCCCTTTTTTGTTTGCCTCTTGTTGATTGTACAACCTGCTACCGTCTACCGTTTTTTGTTTTCATTATTAATATCCTATTGCTCTGTTTCCATTTGTTTGTTTTTACAAGTGCCGAGGTTGCACCCCTATGTTTTCTAGTCCGGGTTTTACCCGTGTACCTAAGTTCCCTTTTCCGTGTCTGAATAAATTCATTTGATTTCAACTCTTGCAACTGGTTCTGCGCCCATCTCTTGTCATAAGGAGTGTTCCCGCAACCGTTACAGGTGTCATGTGTGTACAGATGTTATGCATCTCATTCCAGCTCCAAGGGGGCGGTCCGCGACGGGGCATGCCACGTTATATTGTGGTATACTGTTGCACGTTACAATGCCATGTGGCATGGACAAAAACATAAAATAAAAAATAAGGATGGCCACCAGGGGGCATCTGTGAGAACGTCGACACCCGCCTGAAACTGCTGTTATTGAAGTGTTTACTGCTTTTAATTCAAGCTTATGTCTGTTTTTATATGGCCATGATAAAACATTAAAATCAGCGGAATATTGACTATAATCCTATTCATGGATTGCTATGTTGCTGTGTTTGATTCCATAAACTCCCGTCATGCAACCTCTGACATTGCTGAATCGTAATTTAGATGTCGGATTTTGCCGGTCCACTTAAGCGGGGCCAGCCTAGAAGAGTGAATGTCTCTTACTGACTGACTGAGCAAGTGAGAGACTGACTACCCCAGGTTAAATACCGTAGGGGTTTAGAGACGCGGACTACAGAACAACAGGTCCCACGTTCTCTCCCGTCACAGTCAAAACACATTATGCCTTAGGATTTGTTCAGGACAGACAAAAGCTTTGCTAGCTACAACCTTGAGTAGCTACATAATAAGAAGCCTAAAATTAAACCGTTCTGGTGGATATTAGGATTTGTTCAGGATAGACAAACATTTTGCTGGCTACACAATTCTCTCGTCTTTTCACTTGACGAAAAAGTCAGTTATCGTCACCTATATTGATAGATACTGTATCAATGTCATTCATGAATGGCTAATTAGCGGTTACAACAGCCAGTGGCAAAAGAGGATTTGTTCAGGATAGACAAAAACTTTGCTGACTACACGATTCTCTCGTCTTCACTTGATGAAAAAGTCTGTTATCATCACCTACAGTGGATATAAAAAGTCTACACACCCTTGTTAAAATGCCAGGTTCTTGTGATGTAAAAGAATGAGACAAAGATAAATCATTTTAGAACTTTTTCCACCTTTAATGTGACCTATAACAAAATTCCTGCAGTTCCTTTAAAGTTGCTGTAGGCCTCTTGGAAGCCTCCCTGACCAGTTTTCTTCTCGTCTTTTCAACAATTTTGGAGGGACTTCCAGTTCTTGGTAATGTCTCTGTTGTGCCATATTTTCTCCACTTGATGATGACTGTGTTCCATGGTATATCTAATGCTTTGGCAATTCTTTTGTACCCTTCTGATTGATATCTTTCAACAATGAGATCCCTCTGATGCTTTGGGAGCTCTCTGCAGACCATTGCTTTTGCTCTGAGATGCAACTAAGAAAATGTCAGGAAAATCCTACTAGAACAGCTGAACTTTATTTGTGATTACTCAGAGTCACTTTAAATGATGGCAGGTGTGTAATGACTTCTATTTAACATGAGTTTGAATGTGATTGGTTAATTCTGAACACAGCCACATCCCCAGTTATAAGAGGGTGTGCACACTTATGCAACCAGGTTATTGTAAGGTTTTTATTTTTCATTTTTCCCCCTTGAAGATTTCAGTTTGTTTTTCAATTGAATTGTTC
>JACXGI010013188.1:0-21425 GCA_016801175.1 Esox masquinongy | reverse complement strand
CATGTATGATACAGTATCTCTCTGTGTCACTCTGATGTCTTCTGGTTCAACCATGTATGATACAGTATCTCTCTGTGTCACTCTGATGTCTTCTGGTTCAATCATGTATGATACAGTATCTCTCTGTGTCACTCTGATGTCTTCTGGTTCAACCATGTATGATACAGTCTATCTCTCTGTGTCACTCTGATGTCTTCTGGTTCAACCATGTATGATACAGTATCTCTCTGTGTCACTCTGATGTCTTCTGATTCAACCATGTATGATACAGTATCTCTCTGTATCACTGATGTTTTCTCATTTATCCTTGTATGATACAGTATCTCTCTGTGTCACTCTGATGTCTTCTGATTCAACCATGTATGATACAGTATCTCTCTGTGTCACTGATGTTTTCTCATTTATCCTTGTATGATACAGTATCTCTCTGTGTCACTCTGATGTCTTCTGATTCAACCATGTATGATACAGTATCTCTCTGTCACTCTGATGTCTTCTGATTCAACCATGTATGATACAGTATCTCTCTGTCACTCTGATGCCTTCTGATTCAACCATGTATGATAGTATCTCTCTGTATCACTCTGATGTCTTCTGATTCAACCATGTATGATACAGTATCTTTGTGTGTCAGACTATTCTCAGCAGCGAGGTGCAGTCTCAATTCTTTAAAAAAAAATTCAAATTTGTATTGAAATTTAAGCAGTTCAAGTCCAGTGGATTACCTAAAATGGTACAAAGATAAGCGGTAAACTGCCAGAGGCTAAAAAAAAGTCATGGTGTGGGTAGGCAGGAAACAGAAGCGGAGGTAGTGTTGAAAACAATGTTTTAATTCACACCAGGAGTCCTTCCAATACAGTGTGGGAAAGCGTACTGAAGGTAATTTACAAAGAAATCAACAAATGTCTGCCATAGGCAAAACCTCTAGACAAACACACAACTACTCTCCTAAACAGCACAAATGTAACACCAAACAATACAGGACAAAGACACTGGGTAATTGGGTGAACTATATACACATGGTAATGAGAGAATTGGGAACAGGTGTGCGCGATAAGACAAGACAGTCCGGGGATGCGTTCATGTGCAGGAGTGAAACGGGACGATGGCAGCTAGAAGGCCGGCAACAAAGAGAGATGAAGCTGGGATGTCTCCGCAAGGGGCAGGGTCCCAGGTGGAATCATGACAAACTGAAAAATAATGTACATTTCAGAGTTATATAAAAAGCCTTTAGGGAAGTAATGGGTTAACAACTTACAGCTGTTCTGCAGCAATGGAAGTAAATTGAGCCTTGAAAGTTGCTGCTAACAATTGCTGTAGGTGTCCCTATGTTTATTGCTGGCTCACAGGACAACAACTTCAAGCACAGCTTAACACTGGTCGAAGCAAGTCTCAGTTTCAACCGGGCATACAGAGAAGACTTAGAGCTGAAGGTTTCACAGGTCGAGTGGCTGGAAGAAAGCCATTGCTAAGATGGCAAAATAAGAAAAAATAGGCTTGTCTGGGCCATGAAGCACAGCCAGTGGACTGCTGACGGAAGAAGGTCTTATTAATCAAAATTTGAAATCTTCAGTTCATGACGCAAGGTTTTTGTACACCATCAAGTAGGCAAAAGGATGGTTCCTCAGTGTGTGACTGCAACTGTCAAACATGGAGGGGGAAGCGTGATGGTCTGGGGCTCTTTTGTTCAATCCAGAGTCAGCGACTTGCACAGAGTGAGTGGCACCCTGAACCACAACGGCTACCTCAGCATTTTGCAGCAGCATGCGAAATGCTGGTTGCATGATGCCATGCAAGACACCTAGTTGTTCATGGCTTCATCCTACAGCAAGATAATGACCCAAAACATACCTCCAGGCTATGTCAGAACTACAAGTACCTTATAAAAAATGAACAAGACTGAAGGATTCAACTCATGGAATTGGCTAGCAAAGTCTCCAGACCCCATCGAGCTGGTTTGGGATGAACTGGGCAGAAGAGTGAAAGCAAATCAACCTACAATTGCAACACATTTGATTTTCATTGTAGAAAGAATACCTCACGTGTGTTGTCTGCAAAAGGTGGCTACTTTGATGAGTCAAAAATGTAGATAACATTTTGTTAAACAAAACGATTCCATGATTTCTTTTTGGTCTGCAATTATTTTTTTGTACTATGCTTTAATTTCAGAGTACATTAAGACATTAAACTGTGTGAATGTCCAAAAAATGTAGGTGTTCTAAAACTTTTAACATGCAATATATGTGTAATATATGTGCATTGTATGTGTAATATATGTGTATTATATGTGTAATATATGTGCATTGTATGTGTAATATATGTGTATTGTTTGTGTGCTATTATATTTATAGCATTTGTACAGCATGTGTATTGTTTCTGCTTTGAATGTGTCCTATGTACAGTAAATGTGTATTGTCTGTGTAAATCAAGAAAGGTGTCTGTACCTTCCTATAGACCACAGAAATGTTAACAAAGCTACTTTTAGAGCATATTACAGCCTTAAATCCTAAGCCCACATTGACAGTATGGCACTATTTCCCTGTGGCCCAAGCCAAAAGTGCCTCCTGAACACAGCCCAGGCCTACAGCAGAACTCAGAGCTCAGTGATGTCCCACAGCATAGCTCCACTATTCTAGAGCATAGCTCCACTGTCCTGCAGCATAGCTCCACTGTTCAAGAGCATAAATCCACTGTCCCACAGCATAGTTCCACTGTTGCAGAGCATAGTTCCCCTGACCCACAGCATAGTTCCACTGTCCCACAGCATAGCTCCACTGACCCACAGCATAGTTCCACTGACCCACAGCATAGTTCCACTGTCCCACAGCATAGTTCCACTGTCCCACAGCATAGCTCCACTGACGCACAGCATAGTTCCACTGACCCACAGCATAGCTCCACTGTCCCACAGCATAGATTCACTGTCCCACAGCATAGTTCCACTGTCCCACAGCATAGCTCCACTGTCCCGCAGCATAGTTCCACTGACCCACAGCATAGTTCCACTGACCCACAGCATAGCTCAACTGTTCTAGATCTGAGCTTCACTGTCCCACAGCATTGTTCCACTGTTCCAGAACATAGTTCCACTGTCCCACAGCATAGTCTCACTGTCCCACAGCATAGTCTCACAGTTCCAGAGCATAGCTACACTGTTCCAGAGCATAGTTCCACTGTCCCAAAGCATAGTTCCACTGTTCCAGAACATAGTTCCACTGTCCCACAGCATAGTCTCACTGTCCCACAGCAAAGTCTCACTGTTCCAGAGCATAGCTTCAGTGTCCCACAGTATAACTACACTGTTCCATAGCATAGCACTACTTCCTCCACTTAGCCAGTCATGTTTTGGTTCTAATATCACATGACGGACAGAGTGGTCTCTCTGCCAAGACCTAACAGTGTCAGGGAAGTTGGATAGACGTTCCTGTCTGAATGTTAAACACATTTTCTATGAAGCTCAAAGATACTACAAAATACTATACTATTTATTAGCAATTCATGAAATGCATCTTGTCTTTTTCCTTTGAAGTTACTCCAACAGATAATAACAAATAGCAAGTAAAATATTTCCAGTACAATGGGTTGAGGTCCTGTCCCACAGGCTGTTTTAGATCAGTCCAGCTTATTCCTCTTGTCATGGTAATGCAGAGGCAAACAAACCATTTCTAGCCTTGATGTCATAACGTCTCCTACCAGTGGCTTTCATAAAGTTCCCAATAACAACTTATTATCATTCATCTGCTGCTGCTAGACTTTTCACCCCTACACTCCAGAGGGTGTGTATGTGTGTGTGTGCGTGTGTGTGTGTGTGCATGAGTATGCATTATAATGATTCAACCCATTATAATGACAGTGTTAGACAGGGCCTGGAGGACAGGTACGTTTAAATATTGGCAAGCCAATCAATACACTGTATGTATCCAAGAACAAACACAAGATTGTCTGAAACTAGGCAGACAATTAAGAGATGTGTAACACACCAGATGAATCAGGACGATAAAGTCTCTTTTAGCCCAATGTCTCCCCGGTCTCCTTCTACCTCATGATCTCGCTCTCACACTGGTTCAGCTTACCCTTTCACTCTCTACTACTAATCTATTCCAGAGGAAAGGCTACCATGGAAAACGCATAACAAGTGCACATACTTCTCCTCCAGCCAAGAGCGAAATAACACCAAGAAGGGAAAATGGGAGTGGGGGACCAACAGAAAGGGTGGGAGAGAGAGATACTGTTTATCCTAACTCAAAGTTACATCTTTTGTTGTGGTGGGGACCTGTCTTATATTAGACGTCTGAACTCCCTTCAAAGTCTGGAAAGACAGAGGATGAGCCAAGACAGACTGTTTGTGCGTGTGTCTGAGACAGAGAGAAAGACGGAGAAGTGAAAGAGAGGAGAAAGAGAACTGTCCATGTATCCCAACAATAACCTGAAGCGTAGTTTTCTGGCACAGTGAACTACTGAGTATGCGGACACACTATATTGATATTGAACATATGTACTGAGATGAGAAGGACATCTTACAAGACCCCAACAGACACATGTAAAACATAAAACTCTACTATATGATAGATATGCTCCATCTGGCATATATGCAGGACACCAGTCTGAGATAACACAGTGGAGAACAATGGCTCACACTGTAACAGAAAAAATAGCATTCATCTTTTGCTGCACCATGGATATTAAGCTTGTTTAAAATGGGTCCAGTTTTCCATTGTTTTTTTTCTTATTCCATATTTCAACATTTCAAAAATAACAGTGTCTGGGGTGTGGGACTTCTACTGAACAGACACAAAGACAGACATAGAGAGAGCGAGACAAGGGAGAAAAGTATCGTTTCTTCGTCGGGACAAAAGGTTATCCAATCACAGCACAGGTGTCAGGTAAAGCATGACAATCCAAATGAGAGGAGACAGAAAGTGTGTTGATGGTGCCAGGTTCAGTACTGTGAATCAGGTCTGCCTGACTCAGGCCCAGCCAGGCCTAGCAGCCTCATATGGAACCTGTTAAGGCTCTGAGTCTCTCAAAGCTTTTATACTGCTGCACTTAGTTCACTGTCACATTATGGCTAGTGGTTGTCGAGGTCCACGCGATTCTGTTTCTTGTTTAGATTCCTCGATTTATACATTTGAAACTGAAACTTGTCCGATTTTAAGCGAAGGTGAAAGGCTTAATAATGTTTTCGGCAAATACTGTAGGTTAATACATGGAATTAAGTTTAATAGTTCACCTAATAGAAAACCTATTCAAATTACAAATGAGCTAATCCTATGTTGGTGTCCTTGAGTTTTTGGGTACTGGGAAGTATTTTATGAAGCACCAGAGGCATTAGCTTGATTTCTGAACAGAGGCTCAATGCCACCAAGCCCTGTTAATCATACAACTATGTGTATCATCTGGGGGTTTAGCATCAGAAGAACATCTGATCCACATGAATCATCTCTCTTGCATCCAAACTAAGAGCCAAACAAAGGCCCAAGGCCAAACATCTAGACATAATAAATGTTATTTGACTGCTAGGCCTATATTGACTGGATGGCTAAGCCCCTTGCCACACCCTATGATATGCCACACCCATGGAAGTTAGTGTCTCCATTCCTCTGACCGGGCTTCATAGTTGCAAAAACAACCAAATCATTCGATTGGTCCAAGAAACTGATGGTGTGAAAGATTGTGAAAGATTTTGCCAAATCCACTAATGCAAACTGAATTGTGCTGTCTTGTTAACAAATGCCTTTGATTCAGCTGATCTTTCTCTTTTGCTGAGCAAACAGTCCTCTCAAGGATTAAACACTGAATTTCTTGAAGTCCATAATGTTGTATCCAAGAGCTACATTTCAGGTTTAAAAAAATCAAAATGTATGCAGTGTGTATAGAAAATCAACAACTTTCAACATGCTCACTTTTTGTTGCCTTAAAGCCTGAAATGAAAACACATTAAATCTGACTTTTATCAGCTTTATTTACACACAGTAACCCAAAAAATCTAAAAGCCTCAGACAATTAATTAAAATAGACAACTACCCTATTTGGATAAGCGAACACCCCCCTAAGTTAAAACTTGGTGGATCCACGGGAACATACATTTTTACAAAACATAGTATAAGTACAGAGACCAACAGAGTAGTGTCATAACAATTGTTCTGATCATACATTATTGCTTTCACCTCTTTATACCCCTCCTTGTCAGCTCCAAAAATATTATCTCTCATGCTATAAGCTACATACAAAAACAAGTTGTCATACTAATAGGAAAACAAGATAGAACCCTACACTGTCATGGCAACCATAGTTCTAGGTCAGAGTTAACAGACCTCCTGATCTGAGCTACACCTGGTCTCTGTCTTGCCCAAACGGGAAGACACAGAGGAGACACCGGCAACTTCACCTTGGAGCCATCTGTAGCTGGGTCATAGATAAGATAGGTTTGAGGCCTGGCACCTCGGTTGTGGCCAATCACTTCTAAGAACAGGGCGTGCTGACCTAGGTCTTTTTCTATCGGTGGCAACCATGAACAGTCTAAAGCAAATTCAGGCCTAGTCTAAAACAGTCCATTTTTTACAGTTAATTTGCAGAATAATGGATAAATGAGGATATGGTAATTAATTAATTCTCCACACACCTTTTGCTTGAATTACAGCCATGAGTCTCTTTGAATATGTCTCTACTAACCTTGTACACATAGACTGTGCAATATTTGACCATTTATCCTTGTAGAATTGTTAAAGCTCAGTCAGATTTCATGGTGACCGCACATTGACTGCACTCTTAAAGTAATTCCAAAGATTCTCAATGAGATTTAGGTTGAGGCTCTGACTAGGCCACCCAAGGGCATTCACCTTCTTGTCCTTTAGCCACTGTATGGTTGCTTTTGTGCTTTGTACTGCTGAAATGTGAACCATCTCCCCATTTTCAACTTCCTGGCAAATGGCTGCAGGTTCTCCTCAAGAATCTACTAGTATTTTGCACTGTCCACTTTCCCTTCTATCCTGGTGCTCCTGTCCCTGCAGAAGGGAAACACTCCCACAACAGGATGCTGCCACCAGCGTGTTTTACTGTAGGCATGGTGTTCTTTGGGTGGAAAGATGTATTGGGTTTTTGCCTTACATATCGTTTTGTGTTTGGGCCAAAAAGTTCTCATGTGACTATAGCACTTTTTGCCACTTGGCCTGGGAATCTAAAATGTGCTTTTTGGCAAAGCTCAAACGAGACTTGATGTTACATTTTTGAGGTGTGTTTTTTGTCTTGTCACCCTCCCATAGAGGCCAGATTTCAGGAGCGCTTGTGATATTGTGGAAGGTCCATCAAGGTTGCCATTGGCTTCTTGGTAGCCTCTCTGATCAGTCTCTTCCTTGCCCGGTCATCCAGTTTGGGTCTGGGTGGTCCCATCAGCCTTCCACTTCTTAATAATGGTCTTAACTGTGCACCAAGGGATATACAAAGCCTTTGACATGTTTTTATATCCATCCCCTGACTTTATTTCGTCTATCTTTCTGAAGTACCTTTCTGCCCATAGTGAATTCTTTGCTTTAAATTGCAGTCGAGTCCTCTATCACCAACTGCTTTTATTGCGGACTATAAATTCAATTGATCACAGATGGAAGCCAATTAGCTTGATTTGTGATCTAAAAGGTGGTTGGTTATGCCTCAGTAAGTTTGCATTTGGCAATTCTAAGGGGGTGTTCACTTTTCCAAATAGGGTATTTGACTGTTTTAATTGTATTTAATATTCAGAGTTTTGGGGATTTTTTTTCACTTGAATATTGTGGATTACTGTGTGCAAATAAAGCAGGAAAAAGTCTGATTTGATGTATTTTCATTTCAGGCTGTAAGACAAGAAAATGTGAATATTTTGAAAGGGGGTGGTGACTTTCTATACCCACTCCACACCAATCAGCCATAATAATATGACGACCGGCCTAATATTGTGTAGGTCCCCCTTTTGCTGCCAAAACAGCCCTGACCCATCGAGACATTGACTCTACTAGACCTCTGAAGGTGTGCTGTGGTATCTGGCACCAAGACGTTAGCAGCAGATCCTTTAAGTCCTGTAAGTTGCGAGGTGGGGCCTCCATGGATCGGACTTGTTTGTCCAGCACATCCCACAGATGCTCGATTGGATTGAGATCTGGGGAATTTGGAGGCCAAGTTAACACCTAAAACTCGTTGTTGTGTTCCTCAAACCATTCCTGTAACATTTTTGCTTTGTGGCAGGGTGCATTATCCTGCTGAAAGAGGCTAATGCCATCAGGGAATACTGTTGCCATGAAAGGGTGCACATGGTCTGCAACAATGCTCAGGTAGGTGGTACGTGTCAAAGTAACATCCACATGAATGGCAGGACCCAAGGTTTCCCAGCAGAACATTGCCCAAAGCATCACAGTGCCTCCGCCGGCTTGCCTCCGTCCCATAGTGCATCCTGGTGCCATGTGTTCTCCAGCTAAGCGACACACACACACCAAGCCATCCACGTGATGTAAAAGGAAACGTGATTCATCAGACCACCTTCTTCCATTGCTCCGTGGTCCAGTTCTGATGCTCACATGCCCATTGTAGGCGCATTCGGCAGGGGTTAGCATGGGCACCCTGACTGGTCTGCGGCTACGCAGCCCCATATGCAACAAACTGCGATGCACTGTGTGTTCTAACACCTTTCTATCAGTACCAGCATTAGCTTTTTCAGCAATTTGTGCTACAGTAGCTCGTCTGTTGGATCGGACCACACGGGCCAGCCTTTGCTCCCTACGTGCATCAGTGAGTCTTGGCTGCTCATGAACCTGTCGCCGGTTCACAGTTTTTCCTTCCTTGGACCCCTTTTGATAGGTACTGACCACTGCAGACCGGGAACACCCCACAAGGGCTGCAGTTTTGGAGATGCTCTGACCCAGTCGTCTAGCCATCACAATTTGGCCCTTGTCAAAGTCGCTCAGATCCTTACGCTTGCCCATTTTTCCTGCTTCTAACACATCAACTGTGAGGACAAAATGTTCACTTGCTGCCTAATATATCCCACCCACTGACAGGTGCCATGATAATGGGATTATCAGTGTTTTTCACTTCACCTGTCAGTGGTCATAATGTTATGGCTGATTGGTGTATTTATTCAATTATCACAATGATATTTTTATACATTTTGATATTCCTTTTATATAGACGATACAGTATACTCTGCTGTGCCAACTGTACACTAAGGCATCTCTTATTTCTAGTCTGATTTCCAGGCATTACCAAAGTCACTATGTTTAATTACAAACCCTACTTACAGAAACTTTTACTGCAACTAACATCATTAAGCAGGCTCAGATATACAACTTACCATACAGGTCTCCAGAATGTTTAACAATAAAGGTTCTTTCAGTCTCTACTGAGCTGGGCAAATAAACTTTCAGTATTATTGGCAACATATTTGTAGAACGGTTTTGAATATGTTTTCAAATTACTGAAGATGTGTTAGTGCCTCTATGCAGAGGGACCTTGTTTATAATTATTCATCTTATTTATGACTATGTTTTAATATCCTTTCAATGTATTCTTTGTGGAGTTTTTTATTCATAAATCTTGTTAAAGGGGATCATATGTAAAATATACCTTGGTCTTGGCATTGCTCCCTGTTTAAATAAATAAAGTTGAAAATGAATAAAGTTGACATTGGTAATGGATGAAAACTTGAATTTGAGAGACCTTCATACCCTAAAGCAGTCTACATGCTCTGCAGCAGAGCCAGACGGCTATTCCCATGGACCCAATACTCTAAAGCTTCAGATCAAATGAAACCACAGCACTGGGTATCCCAAAGATATGTTGGCTTGACACCTAAAGACAGGACACAGTAGGCCCAGATCTATGTTACATATTTTAGTCAATGTATTTACACGAATGGAGCCACTTTGAGCATTCTAGATCTGCCAGTGCATGACACATCCTGAAAATAATAACATGTATAACATAAACTCCACTGACCCTGATATGACCTCTACCTAGCTAGTTCATCATCTTTAAAATGCAGGGGGAAAACAGTGGGTATCTGTCTCTCTGTGTCTGTGAGGGAGAAACAAAGAGTTGGAGGGAGAAAGGGTTAGAGATTGAGGAAGGAGGAGAAAGGAAGAGGGAAAGAGAGGGGAAGGAAGAGAAAGGAAGAGACAGAGAGAGAGAGAGAGAGAGGATGGCAGAGAGAGAGATAAACAGAAGGGATAGAAAGAGGAAGGGGGTAGTAGGGGTTAGTATGGTTGGCTGACCGTATGTCTGCGGTTCTGTGGTTGAGGGGAGTGAGGATCTGGCGGTGTTGTTAAATCCCTGAGAAATGTTCATTTTGGATACCACTCTTTGCTTACATACCTTATGCACACCCACCCTCCCCCTTAACTCTCTCATTCCCTTTCCATTATGTATTTCATAACCAAAAAGAATTTCATAATCTAAATGGAACTTAAAACTATAAAGACTATGTTCCAACTATCTGTCCAAGATCAGTTTTTCAATGTAGCCATTGTGTTTATTTTTATTTTCTACTGACTCTTAAACTCTGTTTTTGTACCTTCTTAATGCTAACTGTCTGTGAGAATTAAAGGAAGTGAACATGTAATGTTATTAAGCTACTCACCAGCCAGTCATAGTAGACACAGAAATCTTTGGAAGACTATAGGAGGTTTCTCAGGACAGGTAGGCTACTAACACAACATCAAAAGAGTCCAGACTGCAGAGGAAGAGCACCCAGCAGCAGGCCCCTCATTTTAGCTAAAGCAGAAGTGTCTGAACTGGGTTGGCGTATGCTGACAAACCTTGACAGTACAGTGCCCTGAGCGCGGGAAAAAGACGTCCAGCTCACAGCGTGATGTCTGAACCACTTTATCCCCCAGCCTCAGTAGAGAGTCTAATAGACAATTTTGCGGTGTCTGCTTCTTGAGTGTCGCATTGCCGTTACATGTGGAGTTCTTGATCTACTAGGTATTGTTATGACTGAGACTTTTGGACCCCCCTCCCTTTACTCCGCCTTTACCTAGGTCCTGCCAAGAAGTCTCGTCTCCCGCGGGACCCACCTATGTATATCATCACTGGGATTACACCAGCCCCGTGCCGCCTACCCCTTCCCGCGACTAGTCTATTCGTGCCCCGCTTACTCCCTTAATTGACTTTCGGTGTCACTGTGAATGGATGTTTCTCTGAACTACTGTTCATGATAAATTAAGACTTTCAGACAAAAAAGGTGGTATACAGAGGGATGAAAAGAAGAAAACGGGAACTAATGGAAAATGGCAGTAACTGACAAGTTAGGCGATTAAATGAAAGCAATTTTAAAATGTTCTAATAGAAACATTTTAGGCCAAGCTGTAGAAACATACCAAGTAAAAAATGCAAAACTGCGAACAGTCCTATTTTGCCAAACACCTGTCATGATTTTGGTGAATTGAGGTGTTGGACAAGCGGGACATACCCATCGCGCATTCGCTCACGTTTTGGCTACATGATACCATTTTTGCAGAGCAAACCCATTCCCCTCCGCCAGCATCCTAACCGATGTTGCCGGCGTGCTCTGCTGATGCCCGCAGGAATTGTTGCAGTCCCCCAGTCCCTTCTCCAACGGGCGGATTACAGACAGTACCAGTGGAGAGATCCTCGGTGACGGTGCCTGATTTTCCCTGGCCCGGATAGCTGCGCGGGACGAGAAATGAGTTCCCTCCTCTCTACGCTGGTCGTGTTGTAAGTTAAATGTGCCGTAACTCTTGCGCAAAACGAATGGAGGCAGTGTTACGTGTCTGTGCGTGTATGTGTGCGCGCATGTTTGTCTTCTTCATGCATGTCTTTGAAGCAGGTGTGTATGGTGTTTCACGTGTATCATTTGGTGTGGTGAGCATGTTCTCCTTTAGCCTTTTTAATCAAGAAAAACTAGACAGCTAAATGTGGGTAATACATAGCATAATGCACGCATCTGTTTTTCAATACATTTCAGTGGTGGAATCTTGTTCTTTTTATCTGTAAAATTCCTCTAAGGCTGTTCCACATGGGAATACAGTATTCTATTGTAGCTGTCATGGCAGCTCCTGTAGCATTGTTCCTCTGGTCATTCAACCATGCCCCATGACCCAGACACCTATATCATTCTCCATTGACTGAAATATCAGTAATCTGTCTCTGACAGAAGGTCTACTAACGAGTTATGAATTAATTAGGAGTCTGTCTCTTAGTGCCTTTGGTAGGTTGGTGTCAGTGTTTGACAGGATCATGTGATTTGGTAAGTGGATAATCAGCTATTCGGTCTTTCCCAAAGTGGGGCATCCATCGACTTTAACCATGCCTGAAGCAATTTTATCAGAATCGTAAACACATTTTCAATTTACCATAAAGAAATGGCCGTTTCCCACTCTAAAGTGTCCCTGTCCACACCAAGGATCAGCCTGTATCTCCCAAATGTATCCCCCACTTCTGAGACAACAGTGATCAGGTCTTGGTCTCATCTGAGGTAACACAGAGGTAAAACAAAAGAAGAGACAGTGTAGAAATGGAACAGCAGACATCTGTGTATGCTTTTGGCCAGCTGTAGGCTGCGTTCCCGGCATCCCTACATCTGGACGGCACAGGGGGTGGTATGGGAGTCCCCTAATGAGCACACAGCCAGGGGGTACAGGGTAGAGACGAAACAACGCGTTCTACTGGTAGTATGTATGCTAACACTTTCGTTTTTCTCCACACATTTAAAGCAATACTACACTTTACTACAGAATGATATGGTGCTCTGTTGTAAACTGTGGTATACTGTTCTGCACTCTGTAGTATTCTTTGATCATGTATAGTACTTAATGAATACTTTTGTAGTACACTGCCCAACAATGTATTTCACATAGTTCTGTCCTTTGGTTGTGTAGTATAATGTAATTTTGTAGTATACTTAAGAATATTGTACTACACACCATTATTACTCACATTTTCATTTGATTGTATACCCACATTTCCTTTCCTGATATCTCATTTGGTGCCATATTTTAGTATTCATTTATTCATGTAAGTATTCTTTTCATAATAAAAAAATAAACAGTATATATTGTGTACTCTAAAGGTCATAAAAAATAACATAGGTTACAGACAATTTCTCCACTATATTTCCTCAAGGAGAAATCCCCCACTTATCTGTCAAAGATTATAAATCAAGAACACTACAGTAATGTCTGCAAAAACACTAGATTAAATACTAAGGTATACTGCAATCAATACTAATGTGAATACTAGGCTGTATTGCAATAAATACCAAATTATGAAGTGAGTGGTTCAATCACTCAGTGCTGATTTGCTCATAGTATACTACAGCATTTTACACAAAAACATTACAGCAAATATTAATTTAATAAATCAGCATAAACACTATAGTGAACACTAAAGTATATGCAGTACCAGTTGAAAGTTTAGACACACCTCATTCAAGGGTATTTCTTTAATATTTCTATTTTCAACATTGTAGAATAGCAGTGAAGATATCAAAACTATGAAATAACACTTATAGAATCACATAGTAACCAAAACAGTGTGACACGAATCAAAATACATTTATATTTTAGATTAATCAAAGTAGCCAGCCTTTGCCTTGATGACAACATTGCACACTCTTGGCATTCTCTCAACCAGCTTCATGAGGTAGTCACCTGGAATGCTTTTCCAGCAGTCTTGAAGGTGTTCCCACATATGTTGAGCACTTGTTGGCTGCTTATGAAAACAGCTAGTTCAGCCAGGGAACCCGAGTCGGCACTGGCTCAGCGATGCATCACCTGACGTCAGGATCGCTCCTATCACAGTGTCAAGATGTCCTAATCTATGGGGGTCTATTTCAGGCAGTCAGGGTACTCTGTCTGCTGCTCTGCATGTCGTCTTAGCATACGGTTGCTAAACCCGCACACAACCCCAGCCTCCACCTGTTTGGTTCTGTTTCCTTCTGCAGGGGGATTGGTAGTGCGTACCTTGCTCATGTTCATAGGTATTGCTATTATAATATTATAGTGTTAATGCTATTATTAGCAGTATTGTATACACAATCATCGGTGTGAACCACACATGCAGAGATCGCCCATTCACCCACTCTGCATCTCATGAGACCAAAAATCTCAAATATGGACTCATCAGACCAAAGGAGGGATTTCCACTGGTCTGATGTCCATTTCTTGTGTGTCTTGGCCTAAGCAAGTCTCTTCCTCATATTGGTGTCCTTCAGTAGTGGTTTCGTTGCAGAAATTTGACCATAAAGGCCTGATTTACGCAGTCTCCTCTGAACAGTTGATTTTATGATGTGTCTGTTGAACTCTGTGAAGCATTTATTTGGGCTGCAATCTGAGGTTCAGTTAATTGCCGATTTCTGAGGCTGGTAACTCTAGTGAACTTTTCCTCTACAGCAGAGGTAACTCTGGGTCTTCCTTTCCAGTGGCAGTCCTCATGACAGACAGTTTCATAATTGAGGTTGATGGTTTTTGCAACTGCACTTGAAGAAACTTTCTAAGTTCTTGAAATTGTCCAGATTGACTGACCTCCATCTCTTAAAGTGGTGATGGACTGTCCTTTCTCTTTGCTTATTTGAACTGTTCTTGCCATAATATGGACTACAGTAAAAACATAAGGATGGTCTTCTGTATACCAACCCTACTTTGTCACAACACAACCGATTGGCTCAAACACATTAAGAAAGAAATTGAAAATGCATTCCTGTTGACTAACTCATGAAGCTGGTTGAAAGAACACAAAGAGTGTGCAAAGCTGTCATCAAGGAGGTAGGTGTGGATTTTAGCCACTACCATCCATAGAAAACTTTACCAGCTGAACAGGCTGGAATGCAAGGTGCAAAAACACTAACCTTGACAACGGGTTGGGCTAAAACATCCCTGAAACAGCTGCAGAGTTCTGGAATTTTTATTTTGGAAAGATTAGATGAAGATGTACCAGAGTGTTGCAGGAATAAATGCACATACCAACTCATCTGTAACATAGGGTGGAGAAGTGTTATGTTTTGTGTATGTATGGCTGCCACTGGAACTGGCATTCATTATGTGATGGCAGGATGAATTCTCAAAACTCATTGGATGGCGCTTCATTATGCAGCAGGACAATGAGCCCAACTGCCCTGCCATAGCGAACAAGGCGTTTTTCAGGGCCAAACAACTGAAAGTTTTTGACTGGCCAAGTCAATCATCAGATTTGAATTCAATTGAGCATCCCTTTGACATGCTGAATAGAAGACTAGAGGCAAAATTGCCCAGAAACCAGTAGGAACTGAGGATGTATGGAAAGGATTTGACCGAGTACATCCCCGATCACAAATTTGTAGCAACTCAGACAATGGTAAACTAATGGAACAGACAACAGACACTGGTAAACCAATGGAACAGACAACAGACACTGGTGAACCAATGGAACAGACAACAGACAATTTTAAACCAATGGAACAGACAACAGACAATAGTAAACTAATGGAACGGACAACAGACACTGGTAAACCAATGGAACAGACAACAGATAATTGTAAACCAATGGAACAGACAACAGACACTGGTAAACCAATGGAACAGACAACAGACAATGGTAAACCAATGGAACAGACAACAGAAAATGGTAAACCATTGGAAAAGACAACAGACACTGGTAAATCAATGGAACAGACAACAGACACTGGTGAACCAGTGGAACAGACAACAGACACTGGTAAACCAATGGAACAGACAACAGACACTGGTAAACCAATGTTATAAAGCATAATGTTTCTGACCCTGGCAGACAGTCAACCAGTTGCGTTGATCATCGTCATACACTTTTGGATAATAACTAGTGGGTATTCATTTTAGTGGGTACAGGAGTGAAGTTCTATCCAATCACCAGAAGGCCTGAACAGTAAGAAATGCCCTGTGGTGAGACACTATGTCCTCAAGTGTGACATTTTTTTTGCACCACAAAAAAATCCTGCAGTATCATACAGAAGGGGCATTTATATATATATATAAAGCTTAAAGGTCAACCAAATACCAAGCTGCAGATGTGCATAGATAGATAGCTGAATGGATTAATGAATTGTAGCTCTTCATATATACAGTATGAGCTCAGCTGCTTTCCCTAGGGAGACAGCATGGCCACCGGGTTTTGACTTTGAGGCATAGAGACTGGTTAAAAATTGGTGGTGGAGGCAAACATAGGCAGTAGAATGGTAATGACTGCCTCTGAAAAATGTCCCACCTTATCATCTCAGGTCATTAACACAGATCTATTCTCCCCTTCTCTCAGATCTGTCCAGGCTTTACTAGTGGTCTGCAGCCCCCTGCAGGTAAACATAGGCACAGCACCATTATCTAATGTCACTCTGAATGAAATCTGTCATTCTAATCACGTGCCTCTCTGTTTGGGGCCGAAACAGGTCTTAGCTGTGGACAACGTTAATTTCAGTGTATATGTGGAGAATCAGACGCGGGTTCGTGATGCCACGAGCCATCGACACCACAGGGTTTATCAGCTGTACAGCAGAACAAGTGGCAAGCACCTTCAGGTGGTGGGGAGGAGGATCAGCGCCAAGGGAGACGACGGGGATAAATATGGTAAGATATAGTACCCCCTAAAACACACATTTAAACGTGCACATGAATAGCCAGAACAACACAAATCACAATCACATAGAGCCAAGCTCAAGTTGTCTGTATGCTATCCTGCCTAAAGCACACGCCTTCAGAATCATACAGAAAATATCAAAAGGACAAACAAGCCCTGATATGTACTATCTGCTGATGACAGTGTGTCGAACAGATCCCGACACAGAGACAGAGGAAAGAGATGGAGCAGCCGTTTGTTAGGCTATCAATAAGGTCATTGATTTTCCATTGGCCCTGCTTTGTTGTTTTGTTGGAGGGAGAAAAGTAATGTTATTGATCTGGTTTGACCTCTGCATTGTTGTTGGGCTACATCAATATTTTAATTGCATTTTAAAAATCCCCCATCCCCGTCCTCGGTGCTCAATCGCTAAGCCCCTTCTTAAAATGTGCGTTGTTGTATCTCTGTCTCTTTACAAGCCCAGCTTGTTGTGGAGGCTGATACCTTTGGAAGTCAGGTGAGAATCCGTGGTAAAGAGACCAACTTCTACCTGTGCATGAACCGACGAGGCAAGCTTGTGGGAAAGGTGAGACAACAACTTATTCTGACGTGTTACACTTCCTGTTTATTTATACATTTAAACCACCTGGAATTATTCTTGTTTTATCTTCTACTGACGTCATCTTATGTATGCGTGTGTGCTTATTCCAGAAGGCTAGTCATCGCAGTGCTGACTGTGTCTTCGTTGAGATGGTACTGGAGAACCACTACACAGCTCTGATGTCGGCGCGCTATTCGGGCTGGTACGTGGGCTTCACCAAGAGGGGCCGACCTAGGAGAGGCCCCCAAACACTGCTCAACCAGCAGGACGTTCACTTCATGAAGCGCCCGCTTCCGGGGAAACAACTGGATGTGCAGCCCTTCCACTTCACCACAGTGAACCAGAGGAACAGAAGGGTCAGGGGGACCCCACCAACAGACACCATGGCCCCCACATAGTACCACACACCACGGACCCAGACGACAACGGGCCACCCCCACCCCAGGAAAAACAATGGAAGGCGTTTGCTGGGCTGAGCCCAGGTGAAGAGCTTACGGTGTGATGCTTACATACTACATAATGAACATTAAAGACTCGGAGCCAAACAATATAAATAAACGATCAGTTAGCCTGTGATGTGGTTGGTGCTATTAGTGACTGTGGAAGATGTCGTCCTTGTCCATATCCTCCCCAATTCAGAGACACAGTGTTGTCTCAAAGACTGTTTAAGTACTTGTTGAAGTAATCGACAGGGCCAACACTTTTACTTAGGCCGCAGACGACAGCAAAACGAAATGTTTGCTAGCACAAGCAATACATTTGGCCTACCAAAGACAACTGAACCATTTAGTTCAGTACCAAATATTCAGCATCCCAAAGACGACTGTTCAGTACCAAACACTCAAGTGACCAAAGAGGACTGGACTAGAATGTACCCAACCGTGTCCAAAGGACTAGTCACGCTGATTCTCTACGTTTCGCGTCTTCATGTTCGACACGCGAGCTACTGTTCCTGTCTATTGACCCAACACAGAACGCTGCTAGAACAGTTAGTACACTATCTTCAGTTTGTCGGATTGAGAAACAATATCATGGACTTCCTTACCATTGTTATTGTTATTAAATTAATTTATTTACCTTGATGGTATAATAGACGTTTTGGACCAATGGTATTGCCGTCTATGGTCCTGTATGCTAGTGTTTTGCCATGTTGTGTGATAGACATTATTAATGTGCTAGTCAATGTTTTTTTTAACCTACATAATTACAGACAATACAGGAAACAACTCCAAACCTTAACATTGCAGGCAACATGCTCTGAATCATTGGCGTTCCTTGGAAAAGGCCACCTGGTGGCCAAAAGAATGGGAGCATCACACAGACATGTAGAGTGCATGAGCCACACTATAGGATTAGAGCCACTGAGTTTTCCTTTGGAAAACCAACTGAGCCCATCACGGTGACCACGTCTGGTGGATTACGAACGACTGGTGAAAAAACGGAATGAATGCTGACCAGGTTAACACAGAACATAGCAAACGGACTGGGGAAATGCCCCGAATACAAGGAAACTCAACAAGGAGATATAAGCGTTATGGAATCTGCTTGAGAGCAGCGCATCCCTTTCAGAAGTAGGTGTCTCATTAACAGCCACACCCATAATCACATCATTCCCTGCAGCTGGACAGACATGTATTATTGGCTAGGGCGGGGCCGGAGGTACAGCCTTTTACCACACGACACCACAGAACATTTCCTTGAGAGAATGCGTGAGGGAAAAAACGGACAGGCTCTGTGTGTGTGTGTGTGTACGTAGGAATGTGGGTTCCAGTACAGTACTGCATTCCTGATCACCCTTTCTGGGCTCCAGCATGTCCTGTCTGCAGACTGGCTTTGATCCTCCCCTCGATACACACACACACACACACACACACACACTCACTCTCCTGTCTCTCCAAACACCAATTTAGAGTTAATAATATACAGTATATCCTCACTTCACTTGTGTTCTGCCAGTTTCCAGAGCCACACTCATTAAACTAGAAAATGTTAAGACTTCTTGCTTCTGTCATTGTGAAACCAGGGCCTCTCTCAGGAGTCTTAGAGAACCAATGTGAGGTCAGCTTCAGCAAAGTAGTAGTTTGGTCTGTCCATACGTGATATGGCACAAACACGGCTCATACAATGTTATACACTCCTTCACAGTCAAGTACTTTATTCTTATTAATAATGTTTTTTTCTCCTTTAAAAAATCATTTCAATATACAACACCATTTTAGACGAGACATTTCTGTTTACAACTAATTTGAGCTCAGTAAGGGGTCATTCAGAACCTAGACAGGCAAACGGCAAGAGGGGGCAGAACAAGACAGGTGAGGTGAAAAAGGGGCGCAAGGTACAGATCTAGGGATGGGGGGGTCGGAGAGAGAAATTACAATTATTAGTACAATGTAACAAAGAGAGCTAAATTAATTAAAAGTCCCAAATAAAAAATAAAAAAAAAAGTTAGAAAAACAGAAATAGGTCACTAGCACACAACGTTGTCCCGTCATTCATCCATGCAGTAGTCTTCAGGGAAGAAACAAACACATTGGCCTGCTTTCTTCCACAGAGTCTTTTTTTTCCTTTTAATTCCACCAAACAAAATATGAGAAAAGAACAAGATTGACAGAGTCCTTGGGGCCTGAAGAGACAGGCATCAGGCATCTGTCTCAGTCTGGTTGAGAGGAGCGGAGCCCCGGCCCACCTCTTTAAATCCTCCCAGAACATCGGCCTCGGGCCGTCTCCAGCCCTCTTCCTCTTCCGTCTCTCCAGCCAGTCAGTTCAGATTCCTTCATGTCTGTGGCTGCTCCTCTGTCTTGGGTGGGCAGAGTAGGGGGGCGTGACCCAAAAGACTCCGCTCCATGTGGGAGTGTGTTCGTGTGAGTTTCGGGGGTGGGGGTGGGGTGGGGGGGGACAGTCTGTTTGAGGGAGGGATGAGCCCTCCACGTGGCGACCGGGAGGAGGACAGATGATGCAGAGAGGATGATGGAGGAGTGGGACGGGTGTGTCTGTTCCTGACACACTGACTTGGCCATCAGGACTGTCCCCGGACACACCCACACCCACATTCCACCAGGTTTGCCCTGCGGAGACAGACACACACACAGCATGCTAGGCAAGCCGTCTTATCGGGTGTGTTCCTGTTGCTCATGGCAACATATCGCGGAGTCTGTTTATCAATTCAATGTAAAACTCCGCAACCTCAAAAAAATACAGTGTTACTTAGATGTAGGTCTTAAGTTGAATGTTAATGCAGACTTACAAATCAACAGAATTTCACTGGGTATGCACTTTAGACATGGTTGATTCATCAAAAAGCCACACACACACACAAACACACACACTTAATGAAAACATAAACCACTTTATTAAATATGCAACTTAAAATTTCTTAACCCTATTTTAATTGGGTTCTAGTAAACATTGGTGTGTAACCCAACGACAGTAAGACGTAACTTCTATCTGGTGAAGGATGTGTGAGTGCGTTTCACAGCTATTTGGAAGAGTGTACCTGCTATCTGGAGATGTATGTGTACGTGCGAGAGGGCGACCGGCCCTCAGTCTGTCCATTGGTCGACACGTTGAGGAAATCCCAGATGAGGATGGTGTCGTCATGAGAACTGCTGATGATCTGAAACTCATCGAACTGGAGCCGGAAGACACGGCCAGAGTGTTCCTGAAAGACACCATCACAGTCACTATCCTCCTCGATAACCAGCCCTAACGTCCCTATCCTCCTCAGTAACCAGCCCTAACGTCCCTATCCTCCTCAGTAACCAGCCCTAACGTCACTATCCTCCTCAATAACCAGCCCTAACGTCACCAGGCTCCTCCATAATCAGCCCTAACGTCACCAGACTCCTCCATAACCAGCCCTAACGTCACCAGGCTCCTCCTCCTCCTCAATAACCAGCCCTAACGTCACCAGACTCCTCCATAACCAGCCCTAACGTCACCAGGCTCCTCCTCCTCCTCAATAACCAGCCCTAACGTCAACCTTCCACCTCCTCCTCCTCCTCAATAACCAGCCCTAATGCCACCATCCACCTCCTCCTCCTCAATAACCTGCCCTATCGTCACCATCCACCTCCTCCTCTTCCTCTTCCTCAATAACCAGCTCTAACGCCACCATCCACCTCCTCCTCCTCCTCAATAACCAGCCCTAACGTTACCATCCACCTCCTCCTCCCCCTCAATAATCAGCCCTAACGTCAACATCCACCTCCTCCTCCCCCTCAATAATCAGCCCTAACGTCACCATCCTCCTCCTCCTCAATAACCAGCCCTAACGTCACCATCC
>JACXGI010013187.1:0-21312 GCA_016801175.1 Esox masquinongy | reverse complement strand
CTTTAACGGTAGGGTAATGTAGTAGTAGAGTAATGCAGTAGTGTTTATACGTTAGCTTTAACAGTAGGGTAATGTAGTAGTAGAGTAATGCAGTAGACTTTACACAGTAAGTTCGTTCCAAGCACAGTAGAAGTCTCCCTATGTAGCCAAGGCTGCTTGGCATCTGCTGCTTTGTTTGTTGTGAGCAGGTCGACCTTGGATTTGTGTACCGACCTTGTACACTGTTACAGCAGTGAGAGAGGGGAAGAGTGAGCGAGGGAGGGGGAGGGAGGGTTAGAGAGAAAGAGGGATTGAGAGGGAGGGAAAGAGGGAAACAGCAAGATAGGGAGGGATAGAGAAAGAAAGGTGGGTGGAGGGAAAGAGGGAGACAGAGAGAGGGAGAGAGAGAGAGAGAGAGACGGTGACATGGAGAGAAAGAGGAGAGAAAAGAGTGGTGTTGGTGGGTTGGTGTGTGCATATGTGTGTTTAAAGGGAATAAATACTAGACAGAGCTGTATCTGTTTGGTGGAAGGTTTTGGGATTGAAAAGTAATGAACTACATTTATTAGCTGGCTAGTTACCATTCAGACTTTCAAATGGAGAGTGATAGATGGAGAGAGATGAACAGAGAAGAGAGAAAGAGAGAACGAGAGAAAATTTAAAAAAATAGGCCGTTCATAGCGAGAGCATAGAGTACTTCACTGTAAATAACAAGCAAGATACAAAAACCGTCAACAATGGACCCCAAAAAACATCCAAAAGATCAAAAATATATTGTATAAATTGTCTGTCAAACTACACACATATGCACACGCACACACACACACAAACATGCAGACACACACACACATACACACCCACACACGCATACACACACACACAACACACAGACGACTGTAAGTTAGAGACTGGAGTCCTTGAAAAGTGCAGCATTCAATTTGTAACTCTTCAGAAGACAAGGCCACAGTCCTTTATGAGCTCAGCCACAGAGAGCAGAAAATGGAGGCAGTTGCCATGGCAACCATTTGGGGGCATGCACAACACATCAACAAAGACACGCAACACAAGGCTTTTTCCAGCAAGACCATTTAACACAAAAACCTTGAGACCCACAAAAGTTTTCCACAAAGGTTATCCTCTGTAAAGTTTTTTCAGAGAATGTATGTGTTTGTGTGAGTCTATAATATCCAAGAGTTTATTAAAAAACTGGTCTGGTTTCTGTCCAGACCAGTTTTCCAAGGCTACAGAGGCAGATTTGTGCCAAAGCACTGTCTTCTGGGTCAGGACAACCCAAGAGCCTGTTCAGGCTTCTGAGTTGTGTGAATCAGCTTCCAGAAAATGCTTACCACTGCCAAACACCCACGCACACATGAACACACTCAATTATTTAAAACAACTAACAACAAACATGCAGTTACTGAAACCAAGTTTAGGTGTTTTCAAAAACATTACAGCTCTCCAGTTCCCTGTTTAAAGTTTATACTTAGATTAGTCAGCAGCTGTTTGTTTTAATAAAAACAGAGGGAACATTGTAAACAAATCATCAATACAGCAGGGCTGTCATTCAACAAACACACAGATACATAAACATCACACAATTTCTGTCCCTAATTGGCTTTGGAAATGGCACTGCAGAGACCTACAGTACCCAGGAAAGTTGTATTGCTCATCAGATGACGAAGGGTTGATTCCAGGAAACTCCAAGACAAACATCTTCTCAACCCTCACCATTACACTGTCAATACTCTGTTTCTACTCCCCCACCACACACACACACACACATACACACACACACACACACAGACAGACACACACACAGACACACATTTTCTCCTCTGTTCTTCTCCCTCTCTGTCAACCTCCCTTCCTCCATCCCTTTCTTTCTCCCTCTCTTTTACCTCCTGTCTCTAACAATGAAGCTGTTGGAATGTGTGTGTTGTAATGTTTTTGTTGTAATGTGTGTGTTGTAATGTGTGTGTTGTAATGTATTAGTTGTAATGTGTTTGTTGTAATGTGTGTGTTGTAATGTGTGTGTTATAATGTGTTTCTTGTAATGTGTGTGTTGTAATGTGTGTGTTATAATGTGTTTCTTGTAATGTGTGTGTTGTAATGTGTTTGTGGTAATGTGTTTCTTGTAATGTATGTGTGACAGAAGGCTGCTGCATGTCTGATACTGACAGACTGTCTGTCTGTCTGTCTGTCTGTCTGACTGTCTGCCTGTCTGTCTGACTGTCTGGCTGACTTACTGACTGTCTGGTTGTCTCAGCAATTACTGGCCCAACAGCACATAAGAAGCTTTCTATTGTGTGTGTGTGTGTGTGTGTGTGTGTGTGTTAACGCGTGCATGTAAATGTCTGTGTATGTTTGGCATCAAGACAGACTAACAGACTTTTTATTTGTGCTTCAATAACGAACACAACCCAAGTCAGACAACAAGAAACCCGACACAACAACCCAGCCAATCATAAAGACGGGAAGAATAGAGCTCTGCTAAACTACAATGAGGACATGAAGGTCGTGGGATAAATTTAGCCACTGTGACCGAAGGTGAGTCAATGTCCTTCTTGCTATTTTAGCAGGTGGCGTAGCGGACAGACACACACACACACACACACACACACACACACACACACACACATACACATACATAGAGTGGTTGTGGGATGGTAGAGTTGTGTTGTGGTAGATGGGTAGTACCGTGGTAACAGAGCGGCCCACTGGGTAGAGGACCAGTAGAATCTGAGCCCAGACTGGATCACATCCCAGAGAGTAGAGGGAGGAAGAATGAGGGAGAGGGGGGAGAGGGAGAAGTGAGGGAGGGAGAAAGGGGGAAGGGTACATATTGGACCTGAGAGGGTGTGCTCATCACCTCTCCTCTCCTTTCATCTCCTCTCCTCTCATCCCCATCTCCTCTCCTCTCAACCCCATCCTCCGTCTCCTCTCCTCTCATCCCCCATCTCCTCTCCTCTCAACCCCATCCTCCATCTCCTCTCCTCTCATCTCCCATCTCCTCTCATCCCCTTTATCCTCTCCTCTCCTCCCCACACCCATGCCCTCTCTACTCTCCTCTCTTGTCCGCTTCTTTCCTGTCCTCTACTGTCTTGTCCTCTCCTCCCCTCTCTGATCCCACTAAGCCCAACCATAGCCAAAGGTATGAGATCATGATGCTAAATTGAAGGTTATAAATCTGCTGTCAATGGCACAGCCTCTTTAACTCTTCACTGACATTAACAGCTTCCAGCCCAGCACTTTTCTGTTGTACACTCTTACTGAAAACAACATTCAACACAGCAGTCAATGTATATCTTTCTTGGTGGGAGGACAACACTCTCTGTGACTGATGAAACACTTCTGAGGCACAGTGTTAGTTCATATGAGCGTTGGAGACTGAACACTATTGGTCTGCAAATGGAGTCGTCCACTACATGCTGTCCACTGCATGTTGGTACATGTTAATCTGGCCTGTGTAATCAGCCAAGTCCACTCCATCAAACTTGTGTTTTTTTTTTATTTAATCTGTGAGCACAAAACAGGCCCAAAGTATAAAGTGCCATGAAAACCTTTTTAACTGCCTGATTTCTTTTTCATTTTTTCATATTTTTGGCACCGAATGTTATCATATCTTCAACCAAAACCTAATAATTTGATAAAAGGGAACCTGAGTGTATAAACAGCACAATGTTGAAATGTATTTAATTTCCTTATTAAAGGAAGTTATACAACACCCAATGCCCTCATTAGAAAAATGAATTGCCCCAGAGACTCAAAAACTGGTTATGCCACCTTTAACAGCAAAAACTGGTTACGCCACCTTTAACAGCAATGACTGGTTACGCCACCTTTAACAGCAAAAACTGGTTACGCCACCTTTAACAGCAATGACTGGTTACGCCACCTTTAACAGCAAAAACTGGTTACGCCACCTTTAACAGCAATGACTGGTTACGCCACCTTTAACAGCAATAACTGGTTACGCCACCTTTAACAGCAATGACTGGTTACATGCCACCTTTAACAGCAATGACTGGTTACACGCCACCTTTAACAGCAATGACTGGTTACGCCACCTTTAACATCAATAACTGGTTATGCCACCTTTAACAGCAATAACTGGTTATGCCACCTTTAACAGCAAACATTGGTTACGCCACCTTTAACAGCAATAACTGGTTATGCCACCTTTCACAGCAATGACTGGTTACACGCCACCTTTAACAGCAATGACTGGTTAGCCACCTTTAATAGCAATAACTGGTTATGCCACCTTTAACAGCAATAACTGGTTATGCCATCTTTAACAGCAAACACTTGTTATGCCACCTTTAACAGCAATAACTGGTTATGCCACCTTTAACAGCAAAAACTGGTTACACCACCTTTAACAGCAATGACTGTTTACGCCAACTTTAACAGCAATAACTGGTTACGCCACCTTTAACAGCAATAACTGGTTACATCACCTTTAACAGCAATAACTGCAACCAAACACTTCCTGAAGTTGCTTATCAGTCTGTCAGCACTATGGAAAATCTTTGGCCTACTACTCAATGCAGAACAGGTATTTGAGGGTTTTCGAGCATGAACTGCTCGTTTCAAGTCATCAAACAACACCTCAGTGGGGTTTGGTTTTGGAATCCAAAACTTTATATTATTTTTCAATGATTCTGAAATAGATTTGCTTTGTGTTTTGGATCTCTGTCTTGCTGCATGACCAAACTGTCCTTCAGCTCATGGACAGATGGACATTCTCCCATAGAATTTTGTGTTTCAAAGGAGAATACATGGTTCCTTCAATGATGGGAAGTTATCCAGATCCTGTTGCAGCAAAGCATTCCCAAACCATGACACTGTCGCCACCATGCTTGACCATTGGTGTGAGGTCCTTAATATGGAACGCAGTCTTTGGTTTTCTCCAGACATAACAGGGCTCATGTCGCCCGAAACGTTCCACATTTCATCAGAACGTTTTTCCAGAACTCATGATTACATACGTGGGACGACCCAGGTGCTATTTGGTAAACTCGACTTGAGCATTAAACTGAGTAGCGGTTTCCTTCTTGCTACTCTGCCATGAATCCTATATAAGCCCGGTGTCTTTCTGATGGTGGAGTCATGAACATTGACCTTAGCTGAACCAAGAGGGTTTTTGTGACTTCCTGGATGATTTCACCCTTGCTCTTGTATATTGACTAATGTCCCAAACTTTCTCCATTTGAATAATATGGCTCTCACCGTTGTTCGGTGAAGCCCCAGAGATTACAAATGACTTTGTAACCCTTTCCTGTCTGACGGGCAGACAGGAAACAACTACAGTTAGGCCCGGAAATAATTGGACACTGACAAAAAATTTGTTATTTTGGCTGTTTACCAAAATATAGTTACAGTTAAATAATTAATATTGGCTTAAAGTGCAGTCTCTCAGCTATAGTTTGAGGGTATTCATATTAGGGGTGTCGTGATATACCGGTATTGATGATAACCGTGATATTAAAAAATTTAAATATTGATATCATGTTAATAATACACATACGATAATATCGTATTCAGTAAGCGAAACTGAAGTTGTATTTTTCCAAAAACTCCTCTCGGTTGTTCGATACCTTATTCATGTCACTTATAGACAAACGGTGCATGTTCTTAAAGGAGACTGGACCTATGCACTGGTGTTGAAATCAACCCTTAACCCCACTAGAAACCCCGGGAGAGATCGCAATGACGCGCCGTTTTAGTAGCCCATTCACATGGAAAAAAGGACGTTGTATTATTCAAAAAACTCCTCTCGGTTTATCAATACATTATTTTTGTCACCTATAGACAAACGGTGTATGTGCTTAAAGAAGGAGAATGGACCTATGCACTGGTGTTGAAATCAATTTGTTAGCCCCACTAGAAACCCCGGGAGAGATCTGGAAAGACGCGCCGTTTTAGTAGCCCATTCACATGGAAAAAAGGACATTGTATTCTTCCAAAAACTCCTCTTGGTTTTTCCATGGCTTATTCATGGCCAAACGATGCATTTGCTTAAACGAGTCTGGACCTATACACCGGACCTATACACTAGTCCTTTTTGTAGCCTATTCAAAAGGTGAAAATGTTTTGTATTTTTCCAAAAACTCCTCTGGGTGTTAGGCCTTGTGGGTCTTTTGTTTATCAGCGGCCTTTTCACTATCCATTAAGTGTAATTGTTCTTTTTGTATGCTTTTATTTTTTTATTTGTACTGTTATGGTTACAGACTCTCCACAGCCATACATTCTTATTTTGAGTGTAATTCATCTGCCAAAAAAGAGAAAAAAGCACATCAAACAAAGTTGAAGATGATTTTGACTGACAGCATTTTTTTCCTTTTCTATGGATACCGCGATAATATCGTTACCGTGAATTCTTTTGGCCACGATAATCGTGTAGTGAAAATCTGATATTGTGACAGCCCTAATTCATATCCAAATTGAAAGAAGGGTTTAGGAATTACAGCTCATTAATATGTAGCCCCTTCTTTTTCAAGGGACCAAAAGTAATTGGACAACTGACTCAAAAGCTGTTTCTTGGACAGGGGTGGGGTATTCCTTCCTAATTTCTTCATCAATTAAGCAGGTAAAAGGTCTGGAGTTGATTCCAGGTGTGGTATTCGCATTTGGATGCTGTTGCTGTGAAGCCACAACATGCGGTCAAAGGAGCTCTCAACGCAAGTGAAACAGGCCACACATAGGCTGCAAAAAAATTAAAATCCATCAGAGAGATAGCAGGATCATTAGTAGTGGCCAAATCAACAGTTTGGTACATTCTGAGAAAAAACAGAACGCACTGGTGAGCTCTGCAACACAAAAAGGCCTGGACGTCCATGGAAGACAACAGTGGTGGATTATGGTAGGATCCTTTCCATGGTAAAGAAAAACCCCTTCACAACATCTAGCCAAGTGAAGAACACTCTCCAGGAGTAGGCATATCATTATCCAAGTCTACCATAAAGAGAAGACTTCACGAGAGCAAATACAGAGGATTCACCACAAGGTGCAAACCATTCATAAGCCTCAAGTATAGAAAGGCCAGATTAGATTTTGCCAGAAAACATCTAAAAGAGCCAGCCCAGTTCTGGAACAGCATTCTTTGGACAGATGAAACTAAGATCAGCCTGTACCAGAATGATGAGAAGAAGGCTTGGTATGGCTTATAATCTGAAGAATACCACATCATCTGTAAAACACGGTGGAGGCAGTGTGATTCCAATGGCACTGGGTCACTAGTGTTTTTTGATGATGTGACAGAAGACAGAAGCAGCTGGATGAATTCTGAAGTGTATAGGGATAGATTCAGACAAATTCAGTAAAGTTGATTGGACGGTGCTTCACTTTACAGATAGACAATGACCCAAAACATCCTGCAAAAGCAACCCAAGAGTTTTTTAAGGCAAAGAAGTGGAATATTCCGCAATGGCCGAGTCAATCACCTGTCCTCAACACGATCGAGCCTGCATTTCACTTGCTGAAGACAAAACTTAAGGCAGAAATACCCACGAACAAACAATAACTGAAGACAGCTGCAGTAAAGGCCTGGCAAAGCATCACAAAGGAGGAAACCCAGTGTTTGGTGATGTCCATGTGTTCTAGACTTCAAGCAGTCATTGCCTGCAAAGGATTCTTGACAAAGTATTAAAAATGAACATTTTATTTATGATTATGTTAATTTGTCCAATTACATTTGAGCCCCTGACATAAGGGGACTGTGTATGACAATGGTTGTAATTCCTAAACGTTTCATACAATATTTTTGTTCAACCATTTGAATTAAAGCTGAAAGTCTGCACTTCAATTACAACTCGGTTGTTTCATTTCATGGTGGCGTACAGAGACAATATTATGAAAATTGTGGCACTGTCCAAATATTTCCGGACCTAACTGTATATTCCAGAGGTAGTTTAGATTTCTTTTCATTGTGGAATGATGTCGCTTTGGAACCTGTTAGCAGACTTCAATCTGATATCTAGGGACATAATTAGATTTATATTTGGCAAAGCCGGCCCAAGTCAGGCCTGGCTGTTTACCGAGGTATCAACACCTGACCCTAATTACCCCTAATAAGCTTTTTCACACCTGAACATTGAATATCTAATTACCTAGTAGACCAAAGAAATTGTATCATTTTTGTCTCTCACACTCTATATATAACTACAACCCACAAAAAGATCTAAGTTTAATTTTGAAAATAATGAGACCATTTTCTTTTCATTGCACTGTATTCCTGGTGTTACAAATTTAAAAAAAAATCTTTATTTATTTTCATTTGCTGTTTCTATCAATTTCTCAGAATTTTAACTCTGCATCATTGGAGAAGGATAAGTAATAATTTCTCTGTTAGTTTACAACTGTTGTATGCAGATGGTGACATAACATTTTGAATTTTTGAGTCAAACATTATTTTATGGTTGATGTAAATGGGATGATTATTATTATGAGTTGGTAAGGAGAAGACAGCAGAGGAGAAAAAAGGAGAACAGAAGAGGAGAGAGGAGATGGGCCTTGCTTCGGCTGTTTATCCCAGTTTGACCTTGGGTATAAACATGTGAAAAGTCTCTCTCTTTTCTTGCTGTTGTAAATCAATAGAAAGCCATTCTCTCGCTGAACAATGTTCTGACGGTGACATGAAACTTTCTCATCCTGTCTTGTGTCCATGCTACTGCCCTTGGAGGTCCATCTCCCCTGTTGCGACTATGAATATGGCGAGGCACTCAATGCCAGCCATTTTTACAAGCCAATGCCAGCCTTTTCCCCACAACAATGCCAGCCTTTTCCCCACAACAATGCCAACCTCCATGCAGTGTGGAGGTCTTTGATCAGGGTAACACTAACTAAAGACCTACATTCACACACTACAGGGGCACCTACAGAAGTTGTCTAGCAATAGGCGTCAAGGAAATTTGAATGTAGCCTGACTACCCATCCACCTTGCTTCGACTTTTACGTTATGATTGGTTGGAGACAATCCAATCGCTGATGTATTTGTTGAGTAAAAGGCACAAGATTTTGAGGTCAGCAACAAAGAACCGGTTAGTGGTTTCAGACTGAATGCATTGAGCAATTGATAGGAGATTGATGGTGGATTTATATTCAAGAGTAGCCAGGCAACATTTCCTGTCCTCTTCACAATTTAGGAGTTTTCAACTTTCTTCCTATTCTTGCAGTATCACTCTTCCTCCCAGTCTTCAGTATTTAGTCTTGCAGGTGAAACAATCTAAGAGAAAAACATGAATTTTCCCTCAATCTTGCCTCCCCTCCTCTCCTCCCTTCGTGACCCTTCCCCCAGGTTAGTCACTCCACCAACTCTCCTTCCCCAACCCCCAGCATGGTGATAGATGCGCTGGGAGCATTGAGTCATGACATCATAATTCAAACGTTCCCGTTTTCACAGTTAAATCAATAACAGTATGTCCGAGTCAAGGTTGGCGGCTGGCCTTCATAGTGCTGCTCTCTCTGCTCCTTTCTCATAGAAAATCATATAAATTCTCCTTAAAATAATTAAGCCTTCAGCTCCGTCTCTGGCCTATTTTTTACTGGCTAGCAGCTGATAAACGGTGCAGCGAGCGAGTCAAGGTAAACCAAAAAAACATATCCTCTCTCTGAAACACACACAAATACAGACACACACAGACACACACACTTGCACACAAATATAACAGGCATGGACATTTTTGTATCTTTTGGGAAAGAGATAAATTAACAAGCCTGTATGAACTCTCAGTCTCTGTGTGTATGTCTGTCCCGCTTTCTCTGCCCCCATATCAATTCGTTTAACACATAAAATGCTTGAATGTGTGGACATACTGCATAGCGCTAGGTTTGTCATTAACCAACATATTGGTCTGCGGTCCATACTCGAATTACCTCACTATTCATCTCGCTGTAACTGGCGCCCCCTGAGCGCGTGTTCCAGGGAGCTGAGCGCGCGCAGAGAGGGAGGGAGAGAGAGAGAGAGAGGGAGGAGTCTCAATGCAGGATTATGTAAAAAGTCTAACCAAGTTCTCAAAGCGCGAGGACAGACGGAAGCTAATATAAATGTGCTGCCGTTCGTGAGGGGGTAACTAGGGCCAGGAAAACATCTCTCCTGCTCTCTCTCTGACCTCCAACGCTTCAAAGCAACCGACGGACACCGAGTGGCACCCGATGTAGCGTGCGCCACGGGCCATGGCCACTCTCGAGAGCTGCCACTGTTCCGGCGCCGGTGGTCAAAACAATAATAACAGCATCCTGTACAACATACTGAAGAACGACAGTCTTGCCACCACTGAAGAAGAACAACAACCAACACCACAACAAGACCGACAGCACCGTGCGATAAGGGTCTCCTCATGTGCCTCCCTCTCCTCCTCCTCCTCCTGTTCCTCTTCTTCCTCTTCGTTGCGGCTCGATGTCAGGCAGCAACAGGCTTGCTCGTGCAGCTCCTCGCGGCGACGGGGTTGTCTCCAGTCCCCGCAGGTGACCTGCAAAGCTGCGTCGGCGGTCCTCGTTAAGACTCTGCGTTTCGTGAAGAACGTGCCATGTTTCCGCGAGCTGCCAGAGGAAGACCAGCTGCTGCTCGTTCGGAACGGCTGGGCGCCGCTGCTCGTTCTGGGCCTAGCACAGGACAGGGTTGACTTCGAGACCACGGAGACCGCAGAGCCCAGCATGTTGCAGCGGATCCTGACCGGTGGATGTGGCGGCCAGAGCAGCTTAACGGACAGACAGGTCGAGCCGCGATCCGAGCAGAGTGCGAGAATCGAAGGGGTCTCTCTCTCGGATATCCAGGGCATCAAAGCATTCCTGAAAAAGTGTTGGGTTTTGGACATTAGTACCAAGGAGTACGCCTACCTCAAAGGAGCTGTGCTGTTCAACTCAGGTGGGCAAGGGTGCGGGCCTCGATTTCCAGTAATTGTGTAGTATCCGTGTTGGAGCGCATGAAAAAAACATGCAATATGCATTTTCATAAATGTGAAATCTTAAATTTAAAAAGTGCAAGACTGTCTCTAATTGGCACAGTTTGCAAATCAGTTTAACCATATAATTTATTCAGAAAACGTTGATGAATTTACATAAGTAGTTTCGAGCGTAATGGAGAGTTGCTTAATGGGAAATAAGTTAGTATTTGGTTAGTAGGCTTATTGCAATGCAAAACCTATCATCAGCATTATTAACATACTAGCCCAATTCCTTATATTTACTTTGATGAATGTTAGTAATTTATTATTTTATGGTATGCGTGATTTCGAGTTTACGATATAGTGATCTTTTCCTGAGAGTTACGCCCTTGGGTGATATTTGAAGATGATTTGGAAGTTTTTAATTACCAAATAACCATGGCGACACTGGCGCCGCCCAATCACAACCCATAATGCATTTTCCAAAATGACTATATGATCATTTAATAATACCCACTCCCCCCGTCGTAGATCTCCAAGGTCTGCGTTACCTTCACTACATTCAGTCGCTGCGGCGCGAGGCTCACCAGGCCCTCAACGAGCACGTGAAGCTGATCTACCGGGAGGACTCCACGCGCTTCGCCAAGCTGCTCATAGCCCTGTCCATGCTGAGGGCTATTAGCCCGCCTGTGGTCTCACAGCTCTTCTTCAAGCCTGTTATCGGAGCCGTCAACATGGAGGACGTTCTACTGGAGATGTTCTATGGAAAGTAGAGGCTTTCTCTTGTCCCATTCAGAAACAACCCCTTAGATATGCCCCCTAAGTTCTAGTCACCTTTCATAGCCTCTGTTCCCCAGGTTATTCCACATAGCTACAGCTCCCTGGCCCTTACTACTAGTCACTTGTTGTAGATCTAAAGGGATCTTGGAATTATAAGCAATATGATTGGTCCCCTGTTCCCTCTCATAGGCTAGGACAAAACAGTTTTGCAGTGTCACATCTCAGTCCTCTCAGATCAACACAGTTGGGGTTGGTTCAGGACATGACCCTTCTGTCTTTAGGACAGACCAAAAGTAGATCTGAATGGACAATTGAATGCAAGGGCATATTAACGAAAATTTTAGTGTGTTTTGTCAAAATGTTTTGGACACGGTGGTGGGTGAGGAAACAGTCTGTGTGTGTTTCTATCTGTGTGTGTGTGTGTGTGTGTGTGTGTGTGTGTGTGTGTGTGTGTGTTTGGCGACGGTGTCTTATAGACCAAGAAGAGCTGCTGATCGGAGTCCATAAGTTATTTCTTTTTACATAAAAGTATTTTTATATAATAAAATTATTCTCCTTAAAAGCGTTCCTGTGCTTGTGTCAGGTGAGTGGTGCACTGACTCACCATGGTGACTAGAAAAGTGTTAGAGAAAGTTGTCTCTGGAAACTGATCCACGGCCAGCATTGACTGGAACCCCTAAAGGTTAAGGTTAGGGGTAAACTAATTTTAGATCTGAGCAGAAGGGCAACGTCTACCCCAGAGAGATGAAAAGTACATGTTCTACTTGGTAACTATTGAAGAAAAAATTGTGTTCTGATATGTTAATTTTCTTTTCACATTTTTAATCAAATGTATTTTACCTTTATCTTACCTGGCAGGTGATTTAAGAACTACTTGACAGAAACTTAGGATATGTGCTATTTAATATAATATTGGTCTGAATTAAACATCACTTAAGGAGGCAGCCAAGCGTGAGCAGACATTATATTTTATCCTACAGTTCTATCAGGTTGTAACACTTTCATCACAATCATCTGACCTCTAGGAAACTAGTTTGTACTCTGTAGTAAAGAATGGCCTTCTCTCTAATATTGATTGGTAGGAATAACAGTACAGCTTAGGGCCTGGTTATATAAGTCCTTAAGCAGTGACTATTGTCATGCATAAAGATGGATTCACACTTCACACCATACAGATGGGTTTTCTCCCATTCCCAGACTGAACCGGTTTTTAGTGTGTCTCTCTGAGATAATAAGTGATTGTTGCTGTGCTATTGAGATACAGTGAGTTAATTTGTCATTCTCTCACTTAGATCTGAGTGTATCCATTATAGTATTTTCACAATAATGGAACGAGCCACACCAATGGCTTCTTAAGTCCACTGGAGGGCAATGTGTAACCACATCATAATATGATTTCTCAAACATGCAGTACACACTGATCAGCCATAACATTATGACTACCAGCCTAATATTGTGGAGGCCCCCTTTTACCGCCAAACAGCCCTGACCCGTCGAGGCATGGACTCCACTAGACCTCTGCAAGTGTGCTGTGGTATCTGGCACCAAGACGTTAGCGGCAGATCATTTAAGTCCTGTACGTTCTTAAACCTGCGTGGTGGGGCTTCAGTGGATCGGACCTGGTTGTCCAGCACATCCCACAGATGCTCGATTGGATTGAGATCTAGGGAATTTGGAGGCCAAGTCAACACCTTGAACTCATTGTTGTGTTCCTCAAACCATTACTGAAGCATTTTTGCTTTGTGGCAGGGCGCATTATCCTGCTGAAAGAGGCCAATGCCATCAGGGAATACCGTTGCCTTGAAAGGGCGCACATGGTCTGCAACAATGCTCAGGTAGGTGGTACGTGTCAAAGTAACATCCACATGAATGGCAGGACCCAAGGTTTCCCAGCAGAACATTGCCCAAAGCATCACACTGCCTCTGCCGGCTTGACTCCTTCCCATAGTGCATCCTGGTGCCATGTGTTCTCCAGGTAAGCGACGCACACGCACCTGGCCATCCATGTGATGTAAAAGAAAACGAGGTTCATCAGATCAGGCCACCTTCTTCCATTGGTCCGTGGTCCAGTTCTGATGCTCATGTGCCCACTGTAGGCGCTTTCAGCAGTGGACAGGGGTCAGCATGGGCACCCTGACTGGTCTGCGGCTACGCAGCCCCATACGCAACAAACTGGACCACTTTTGATAGGTACTGACCACTGCAGACCGGGAACACCCCACAAGAGCTGCAGTTTTGGAGATGCTCCTACTCGAAAATGCAATAATAAAGAGAAGTAAAATAAGAAACAACACCCGCAAGTCCAAAAAGTCAAGTGGGAACCAGCTCGCCCTGCTTTGTGCTGCCATCTTGTGGGGTTGTATGTGTACAGCATTCCATCACCCTCTATTTCTTTTTTAACAATTCTTTTATAGCTTCGCTTGTGTTTTTACAATTAATTGTCCCATTGCAAGATCCATGTTTGGTTCAGCTTTTTGACAGATCTTTATTAACAACAGCGCTCCTTTGTAATTTCTTTATTTTGTTTTGTCTTTGAGTTTGGGGTTGGCATGGAGGTTTTATGAAAAAATATGTCCAGCTGCCATAAAGTGGTGATTGAAGGCATCAACATTAACGTGTTCATCAGTAATTGAGTCCCAGCGATCGAGTGTGGTTAGGTAGGAGGTCATCAAGGTAACCACGGCCTACCAGTGCCAGCAGAGTACAATAATGTACCCTCTCCGAGCAAAAAAGTTAAATTAAACTTCCCCAACACGTCGATCGCCTCTATGGTACTGGCAGTGGGAATCATATATCCCTTGATGAGGGATTTTGGAAGCCAAGATGATTGTTGCTCTTTCATAGGCCACATGGATAACAGACCACTCCCCCTCAAAATGTTGACGTACGTATCTCTCTCTGTTCTTCACATTCCTGCTGTGGCCTATTTTCTTTCCAATGAAACCGCTAAATGCTTGGAGAAATAAAGAATCACACACAGTTATCCTGTCTAGTCATAAAAAAACAGCTGTCAGTGAGGAGGCTGCCAGTCTGAGTGTGCCACACACAGACACACACACACACACACACACACACACACACACACACACACACACACACACACACGTTCCATTATGGCATGTTTTGAGTGTTTGATAGAGACAGTGAGCGAGTGCGAGGGTGGGATAAAAAGAAAAATATGGGGGGATGGAGAGTCAGGGATGAGGGGATGGAGAGTCAGGGATGAGGGGATGGAGAGTCAGGGATGAGGGGATGGAGAGTCAGGGATGAGGGGATGGAGAGTCAGGGATGGGGGGATGGAGAGTCAGGGATGAGGGGATGGAGAGTCAGGGATGAGGGGATGGAGAGTCAGGGATGAGGGGATGGAAATAAAAATATACATAGAGAGAGATCGGGGTATAGAGAGTGAAAATGTGTTTATTCATTCTCACCTGCATAATCACTGGTCATGTCACTTATCCTCAACACCACTTACTGTATTTGTGGGTGTCTTTTCACCATTGCTTCATTCACCAGTAGGTGGCAGTGTTTGACTGTGTTTAATTATGAACTGTTCATATGACCCTCGACTATAGAGTGATTTTTTTTCCATTCTGGTAGTAGAGGACAGAGTTATTTCAGATTGTTTTGCAGTGAAAAATGAACACAACAGAAATAAACCAAGAGGAGATCAATGTTTTTAATGTGCAGTGAGAAAGTAAGGGCAACTGATAAGAATGACTGTGTTTCTATAAAGATAGACATTTCTTTCCAAGTGAAAATCGTGTTTTTATATATATATATATTTATATAAATATCTATATCATATATAGAATACATTTCTAGTTTCTATGCATACTCAGAAATTACACCTTCAAATATAGTTAAAAAAATTATTTCAAAGCACAGACTCTTCTTCTTTCATATGGATAAAAAACAAAGTGTTCTCAGGATGGGAAGAATATTTTAAGAAGCCAACCAAAACATTGAAAATGCATTTACTATTTCAATCTAAAAATGTTTTCATGAGGGACTCAAAATTCATATTGTTGTCTTTACAAACAGGACCAACTTAGTAGTGTACAAAACCACCAAAACAAGCCCCCTTTCATGTCAGATGAAAAAGAAAGAAGTATGACTTCCCAAGCAAACTTTTTTGTTATAAAAATATACTTCTTTTCAAAATAATCTACAGATTTCTTTTTAAGGTGAGGCAATTTACTATCAGCTAAAACAGCAAGGCTGTTTGTTTTTATAGAAAATATGAAACTTTAGAGAGAGCTCGGACTGACTGGAGAGAACTAGCACTAACTCCTCCCCTTCCTCTGGCCCACAGGAAGTTACATCAATGTAATTGACAGTTTCTCCTTCTTTTTGCATATTCTATGATTTTTTTAAAGAGTGTTTTTAAAACTAGATATACACCTTATACAGGTCAACATAAAGATGCTGCTTCTTAGAGTACAATGTTGCAATGTCCAGGCAATTCCAAAAACGAGTAAAAAAAAGTTTTCTTAAACTACACAAAGTCAAGATAAAAAAAAACACAGCAGCGCAGATACATGACATACTCGCTTTCTTCATAAGCATATTAAAATAAAAAAATGAAAGCAAAAAAAACCCAGAAAAAATAGAAATATATAAATCTTTGACAAGTTAAAGCAAAGTCTTAAAGTAGAGAAGGCAACAAACATGATTGAATAAAAAACAAAAAAACAGGAAGACACTGATGCTACAAAAAATGTGGAAATATATACAAGACCCTGTTTTCCTTTGTGTGTATGTGTGTGTGCGTGTGTGTGTGTGTGTGTGTGTCTGTGTGTGTGTGTCTGTGTGTTCACAAGTGCTAAAGTCTGTGGGTTCTTTTTTATTTTTATTCATGAGTTCCTGTTGATCAAACTCTCTCTTGTTTCTTGATCAAATAATTTGTTGACGTCAGTATGAATCTTGAATCCTTGGGTGAAGAACTTTACTCTGCGTACACGAGGGCTACGTTCCAAACCAGCCCTGCCCTGTCTTGCCTGTCCACAGGGGTCCATTCCAAACCAAAGTCATCCAAATCTCCTGGCTATAGCTACGGTAGCCAATCAGAGAGCTGGTTTACAGAAGTGTGACAGTGCCACAAAACCGCTACTGAAGCGATCCAAGCCAAGTCAATCCAGACCAGACCCAAAGGCGCCGTTTCTCTGCCTGGGTTGTGTAGTTTTATCCCGGTCACCATATGACACTGGAGATGCTGGTCTCCCGGGGCAACAGGGGCAGAAGGGCGTGGTTAGTATGCTCCTCCCCCAGACTGTGTTCGCGACTCTTCCCCGCTGGAGGCCTCTGTCCGTTCAGCAGCGTCAGGGGGATGTTGCAGTACGTGTGCTGGTTGCCCAGAGATGACAGCGGCGGCAGCGTTGCCCCCGACGGCAGGTCGAACTCATAGCTGCGGTAGTAGTGTTTCTGCCGCGTGCTGGTGTGGTACGAGTTGTGGAAGGATGAGCGAAGCTCCGGGTGTGCCGTGGCCATGGCTGTGGAGGTGGCGGCAGCCATGGAGATGGCGGAGACGGTCTGGAGTTCACTGAATGGGCCCTGCTCACTGACGTCCAGCGCCGGCTCGTGGCTCAGCATGGGCTCGGTGCGGCGGAACGGCATCTCGTACTGAAGCTGCTTCCAGAAGTTGGAGCTGAGCTTGTTGCTCTTGGGGCCGCGCCACTTGATGACTGTGAGGGTCTTGATGGTGTGTTTCAGGGCCTCCACCTCCTGGTAGTTCATAATTCCGCGCAGCTCGGCGCACTCGATCAGGATCACCTTGATCTCCCCGGTGACCAGCATGTTCCGGAGCCGGGTCTCCAGCTCAAAAATGCTCCACCCCCGCCTCACCACATAGTTGGGCGTCATGACGATGATGAGGCGCTTGGATTGGTCCACGCAGCGCGCCACGTCCTCAATGTAGGCTGCACGGAGAGAGAAAGGAAGGAGTAGGATGGGAGGCGGAAACCAAAGTACTAAGAACACAGTTTCAGAAGTTTCAATACAATGACGGATTTAGTGTGTTTTCAATGTGTCACATAGTTGTTGTATCATGACAAAACATATACATAGTACACCACTCACAACACACTGACAATGGAATGTCAACTACAAGACATACAACACTAGACAGAGACGTCCATCAGGTAACAGTTTAGTGCTAAAAGGGATAGTTTGGCATTAGGACATTTAAGGCCTTTCTTTACTTCCTCTGAATTGGAATTCTACATGCTGTACAATTGCAATCATTGTGCTGACATGAGTTAACAACTACCTCTTACTCCATGCTGGAGTCAGAAACTGGCAAATTGTATTAACATGCTCTTCTTACTCTAGGGCAGGGGTATTCAACTCTGGACCTTGATGGCAGTTCCACTCCATTTTTTGGTTGCAACTCTCGAATCAGGGACTTATTTAGACCTTGGAAACCAGGTGGATAGAATTAATGATGAGATGAGAACAGAAAACCAGCTGGCTCCAGACCTCGTAGGGTAAGAGTTGAATATCCCTTTTCTAGGGGTTTTGCCCTATGTAGGGAAATCTCAAACTATCCCTTCAAACACAAAGCTATCTGTTCTCACTCATGTCTATCAACTCTATTGCTACTGCTTCCCCTCACTGAGGTTTTTGCATCTCTGTGTGTGTGTGTGTGTCTGTTTTTCAGTGTTGTGTGTGTGTTCTTTGTATGTATGTGTACAGAATGTGTTTGTGTTCCAGATTGTGTTCTCTCACTTAAAAGCTGCACTCTTGCTGTGTAAACTCCAAAAACATGGCCGCCCTAAGCTTCTCTTCCTGTCCAGGCAGGAAGGCATCACAGTTGCTGACACAAGAGGAAGAGACTGAGGAAGAGTACCTCTGAGAAGTCTTGTGTCATCCTGGTAAAGCTCATTGGCCAGACCTAAACATAAACATGTCAACATAGAGACTCAGATCACACAGGACAGAGCACACAAACAGCAAAGAGGACTTCTGCACCAACGTAGAAATAGGATGGATAGAACAGGTGTCTGTGTGTAACACTGCATCGACAATTCTTTTTATTCTTCACTCTATCAATCTTTTTTCTCCCGATCCTTACAAACATACAGACGAAGGCCAGATTCTCCTTCGGCTGTCTACCTCCATCCAGCAATGTGACATGTAACATTAGACATGTCTGTAGACGGAACTCCGTCATGTCCCATCCTGACTGGAGCTGCATTCCAGGTTGCTGGAGGCAGAGCTGCCTCCCTGGATGTGCTCACTATTCCACATAAAAGCCATGCTGAGGTGGAAGCTGAAACGGACCAGTAAACCCATGTGCAGATGCACAGGGATACACTCACACAGGACATCTACATGAATGAATGGCTCATACTGACATAGAGAGGATGCTTCTGGAGAGAATATGTAGCCTGTGATGTCCTATAGCTTGTATATTCTTGGTATTTTGTTTATTTTAAATGGCATAGTTTTTGAATCTAGTATATTTTTCGTGTTAGGTATATTTTTGTATATATTATATTTGTTGGATTTAGTATATTTGTTGCATTTTGTATATTTATGTAGCTAGGTTCCTCCACACTTTGCTAATGAAATACTAAATATTATTACTTTTTTCTTTATTTGGCATATCATTGGCACTTACAATGGTATTGTAAATTGTTTTGTATAAAGTTGAACATGTGGTCTTTATAACAGTACATCAGAATAATATTAAATTAAATTGATTCTTTACACAAATTACACTACCAAAAATATACTGTATTTGTGAATGACCCTGATAAAACAAAATGTAATAAAAACATTTTAAAACAGATGTTTCTTGAAATACTGAAACTTTGTTGTCCCAACTTTGTTGTCCCAACTACTACAGGCACATACACAGGACAATAACAAGTGACAACAATGATAAGCAGCTATAGCGAGAATAATGTAAAACATGCACAACAGCAGCATATACAACAAACGACAGTACTGTACACTGATGACATACATTGATATCACACTGATATCACAATAATGACATACTGATGACATACTCTCGCTGATATCATGATAATCACACACTGATGAAATACTCAAACTGATACCATAATAATGAAACACTGATTACATACTCACATTGATATCACATCGATAGCATAATGACATACTGATGACATACTCTCACTGATATTATAATAATGACATACGAATTACATACTCACACTGATATCACACTGATATCATAATGACATACTGATGACATACTCTCACAGATATCATAATAATGGCACACTGATGACATACATTGATATCACACTGATATAATGACACACTGATGACATACTCTCACTGATAAAATTATGACATACTGTTGACACACTCACATTGATGTCACTCTATTATCATAATAATGACATACTAATGACATTCTCTTGCTGGTATCTCACTGATATTATAATAATGACATACTGATGACATACTTTAATTGATATCACTCTGATATCATAATAATGACATACTGATGACATACTCACGCTGATATCATAATAATGACATACTGATATCACTCTGGTATCATATAAATATATAATAATAATGACATACTGATGACATACGCTGATATTATAATGATGACATACTGATGACATACTCATGCTAATATCATAATAATGACATATTGATGACATACTCATGCTGATATCATAATAATGACATACTGATAAAATACTGATGACATAGTCACGTTGATATCATAATAATGACATACCCATGACAAACTCATGACATAGTCACGCTGACATCATAATAATGACATACTGATGACATACTCACGCTGATATCATTATAATGACATTGATGACACACTGATTTCACTCTGATATCTTAATAATGGCATACAGCTGGCATACTCTCACTGATATCATACTTATATCGTAATAATGACATACTCGCATTGATATCAAAATAATTACATACTGATGATATACTGATGAAATATACTGATATCACACTGATATCATAACAGTCACATACTGATGATATACTGATGTAATACACTGATATTGCACTGATATCATAATAGTCACATACTGATGATATACTGATGACATGCTGTTGACATACTGATGACATACAGATAACATACTGACTGAGTAAAAACAAAAATGATCCCAATAAACAAATGAACAGTACAAGCAACAAGAGAAGACAATTAGTGAACATAGCATTAAGCACACAGACACTCACACACTCACAGCAATCACTTACACCACTTACTTCCACTGGGAATGAGGTCTCGGTCAGGGATGAACAACTTGTATCCGTAGTGTTTCTCTAGGACATCAGGTAGGATCTCCAGGGCAAAGCGTTCCTCCTCCTTGGTCTCCTGACTCCACTGGTCTGGGTCCACTTTTGTGTAGGACAGATATGCGTCATAGTCCTTATTATCTGCCAGAACAACAGACACACACAGTGTGGTGAAGCATGTGGACACTCAAGGAAAGAATACAGCCTGAATACACTGATGAAATGTCAGGAACAGATATAATTGCAGACATATGGAGGACAGGCATCTACAGAGGACTGTTAGCAACATAACAAAAACAAATAACAAGACCACTTCCAATAGAACACTACGGGCTAGCAGGACATCCTCTAACAGGACACTACGGGCTAGCAGGACATCCTCTAACAGGACACTACGGGC